>BQNB010083012.1:0-29157 GCA_026074375.1 Tanacetum coccineum
TGAAACCATACTCGAATATTTTGGGAGCATTTGCGTGTTGCTAGACACTTACCAATGTTATTGTATTATTTACATGTCCAAGTGGGAGCTGTTGGAATATGTCCATCGTAAATAATATATGTCTGAATTATTTATTCGAGCCTAAGGGGACGCACACGTTAATACGTAAACAATGTTTAATTAGTGTTTTTAGTAAACGAGAAATAAATATTAGTCATTAAAAGGTTTAAAGGACTAATAAGTAAAAACCGAATAAAGGAAATGTGGGTTTTACCCCTCTCATTCTCCTAGTCGGTTGAGAACTTCACTCCTTGTGGAGGTGGGAGAGCTTAGCCTATATAAGGAGATCTTGGGTCATTATTCACATACATTTGAGAATATCAAAACCCTAAAATCTTTCTTGCTCTCTTCCCTTACTCGATCGGTTTCAAACCCACAAGGGTTTTCGGTTTTGTTCCTCTTTGTTCGTGCGATCAAGAAAACCCACAAAGGGTTTCGTGTTTTGGTGTTCTTGCTTGACCGAACTTAAAACCCTAAAGGTTTTGTTTGTTTATTTGGTTCGACCTATTAGAAGGAAAAGGGAGGTTCTCCGGTTGGTTGATTGTCAAGATTCGGTATTCGTTTGCTAAAACACTACTAGTACTAGCATACCCCATTTTTTTTTGCTAAGAACGTATTGTGTGTGTCGACTTAGAGAGATCTTGTTTTAGATCTTGGAGGGTTTTCACGTGTGACGTAATACGCATACGTATATAGAAGACGGTGTTAACGGTTACCTTAAGCGGTGTATCATTTCGTGCTAAAAGGTATACATCTTCTAGCCTTGTTAATTAATATGTTCTACATGTAATCTTTAATTCCGCTGCGTACTCGTGTTAATTAATTGGTTAATTAGATCATAAAACCCAACAAATCCGAAATACTCAAGTAATTTACCTTGCAATGCAATTGGTAAAATCATCGTTTCAGAAAAGCCAAACATGAGCAAATGCACAACATATGTAACTTTGCTCAAACAATTAAAAAGCACAACTCAAAACTCAAACTATCTTCTCATCAAAACTCTCCATTAGTTTACCAAATAAGCATAATATTTCTTCTTCACCAAATGAGAACCCTTTAACCATCTAAGGTTAAGATTAAGAAAAATTAAACATATTCCACAAACTATTATCGTGCTTTCTTTTAATAAGTGATCGTAAGAGGATTTCGAATATGAAGATGATTGTTATTCAAACGATAATCAATCTCATCATTCAATCTAATTACAAAATTAGAATATGAACATGAAATCGAGACTAGGATTTATCTAGATCACGAAAATATCAATCAAATAACCATAGATATTATTTCGTGTCTACATGTTTAACCATCCTCGGTTATTACATGAAATCACGAAGTCGATTGCAAGACAACAAGATTAGTCATCGAATTGCAATTTACACTTGCAATGAAAATATTTCATTGAATCTAAAGTGTTCAAATGTTATGTTATTAGCTATGGTTAAATTATACATGCTAAACTTAACACACTCTAAGTATGATTGATGACTTATGAATTTCCATTGGGAAATTCATAAGTACTCCAACTTGATAAGCAAGTCTTGGATGTCATTTCCGAAAACTCAAACCAAGAACCCTTATAACTTATTTAAACTTCTACTAATAACCTAATTTCAACACCATCTCCCAAATAGTGGGAAAATGATCCTTGCCCAAATTTAGTACCACCACGGATTGTTGAATCTTTCATCTTAGATTCATCTTCTGTTTAGGTAAATTCGCCCTATGGCATTAGATTTAAAACATCTTCTTCTTGTGAATTCTCTTACTTAAAATCCCAACATACATGTAACTAACCTTTAATAAATCATCATTATTTCTACAAAGAAACATTCACAAGATCCATTGAGGTAAGTAACCCTAATTGAATCTATTGTTTAAAAGACATGAAAATGTGCATTCTTTGAACACTCTCAACATAGTACATTACGCATTGTCACCCTTAAGCATACTCTTAGGTTCTAGATGATTCATTATCTCTTAAAATTACAACAACTTGCTTTCTCTCTCATTCAACCGTAGAATTCCACACATCTTGATTAGGATTACGTGAACCGGAATTAAAGCATGTTAGTTGAGTCATATTCGGCCCTGAGTGATAAGACAATACAAATTTTATCTCTGCTACACTTCATTAGGAAAATATATGAATTCTATTTTGTCTAACATGAGAATGACAACTAGAGAATCTATTACACTAGAAATTTAATTTGACCTAACGATTGAATTGCTTCCAAGAGTGAAGTTGGGTTCGTGGTATAACCCGTAAAAATGGTCGTGTTTAGCCTGAATTGAGCACCTCTAGTGATAGTCTCATATTCATTCTCTAATTTGACTAAATGACTCCTCCTAAATATGCCTAATGATAGTCTACATTGATGGACTTTGTATCTCATTAGGAGTACACACTAAGCAAGTAGAAATTAGGTTTCTCCTTAGTCAATCTAGACTACTAGCATCTCACATATATGCTTTGAAGTTTCCAGATGATAACGTGCTCCCATGCAATGAAATTATATGCTTTCATGTTTATCTTAATGCTCAACGTTTATTTGCTTAGCTATTGAATGCATGTCTGTTGTAAAAGCTTTTGCCTTTTTCTAGCAATTTAGATAAAATATCTCTTAGTTTATCAATATAACACATGCTCCTAAGTGTTAAATGCTAACATGTTTTACATGATGATTGCATTTAAAATTATCACGTTTTGTATACGTCATTTTACATGACTTACGCATTAATTGTGCACCTACACCATGTTAGTTTAATGTACGACAACTAATATTTAAATGTCATATAGTCTTACACATTAATCTTGTTGATTATTGTGTTAATGCATACTTAGATAAACTTGCATGCTTATATCTATATATCTTATGCATCTAGGTATATATTTTTTCACACTAGAATATTTTTTTCGCGTCCGTGTCACAGATCTAAAAAGTCAAAAGAGTCATAAAACGGTTCTATATCTCCTAGAGTCTTCACTCACACATTTCCTTAATCATCATCTTGCTTTCTTCCGAATAATCCACTCTTTTGTCAAGGAAAAGTTAGATACAAATCTAACACTCCTCCTAGTAGGTTTGACAACTTAAATATTTTATCTGAAATATTCAAGTATCTTTAACTTGTGATCGCAAACGTTAAAGGTCATATCTGAAAATCCCTATTCAATCCTTTTAACAACAGAACTTAAAACGCTTTCCTTTTCTCTTCGACGAAAACATTCTTTCTCTTCGACAGAACATTCTTTCTCTTCGACAGAACATTCTTTCTCTTCGATGAAAACATTCTTTTCTCTTTGACGAAAACATTCTTTCTCTTCGATGAAACATTCTTTCTCTTCGACGAAACATTCTTTCTCTTCAACAAAAGCATTCTTTTCTCTTCGAAGAAAACATTATTTCTCTTCGACGAAACATTCTTTCTCTTCAACGAAAACATTCTTTCTCCCCGATGAAAACATTTTTTTCTTCGACGAAAACATTATTTCTCTTTGACGAAAACACTCCATCTCTTCGACGAAACATTCTCTCTCTTAGACGAAAACACTTTTTGTCTTTCGATCACACATCTTCCTTCTCACTCAACCACACCTCTACAACCATAGAGATGGCTAATCTCTTTCCTTCATTATTTCTACTACCACCTTCAAGATAACCTTATACTTCGTCATGCGATTGTTCTATGAACATCCGCAATGCTCGAGAAGAGCCACATAACTTTGTGAGTGTAGTTTATCGTACATTAACCACCATCCGTCTTGACATTGTCAAGCTCGTCGCCTCCATATTTGTTTGTTTTCTTTATTATTATTATTATTATTATTATTATTATTTTTATTATTATTATTATTATTATTATTTTGCGTACGAAACACACCGAAGATACTTCACCATTTTCTTCGGGACAATGTCCAAAAGGAAACATCTCCATCGAAAAGGATGCGTCTGAAGATGTCAACGCTGGCATTCTTTATTTACTCCTCAAGCGCGAATCATTCAAATATCTTCGTCTAAGTCTAGGAATGATGGAACACATTCCATATATCTTTCTCTTGTTTTCTACTAGTCTCGATTCCAGTCTATCTTCTATTCCGTGCGCCGTAACACTTAACTACTTCATCCGAAGTACTTTAAGTATTTTTAATTAGCGAAATGCAAATTAAAATGTCACTCCTTTCAACAAAATTCGTCAAGCCCTAAACTCCTTTCCTATTGGCGGTCTGGTGGCCCCCAGATATATCTGGGACCGTCGGTAGCAGCTTGTAATACCATTCATTTTTTTCATAACCTAACACTTCCTCTCTTTTTCTACTAGCTAACGTCTACTCTACACCTAAATCTATACCCATATCTTTCTATAGATCAATGGGTCATCCTTATATACTAACACTCATAAGTATCATTGCTTATGTTGTTAATAGTCAAGTGAATTTTATAATGAAATGCGTCTCATTCTCAAACACAATCCTTATAATCGTCATGCTCACAAATCTCCTCACATCTTGATCCTCACTTCTTGTAAAAATATTTTCTCACCTCGAATGTTTTTTTCACTTCTCAACGGTTCCTCTCTTTCTCAATAGTCTTTTTACTTCCAACGTTTCTTCTCACTTCTAAACGTTTCTTTTCACGTATAATAAGTCTTACCTCCTCTAACGTTTCATCTCACATTTAAACATTTCTTCTCTTTTAATAGTCTTGTCACTATTAAAATTCCTCTTATATCTTTCCTAACTTAAGTATTTCATCTGAAATATTTAAGTAATTTGCGAAATGCAAATGTCACTCATTCGCTAAACTTTCCACTTTCTAGAAAGTGAAGAACAAAAAAAAAATTCAATCTTCAAGTGTTATTAAGTCACCACATTGTTGAGTCTCTCATTACTCTTCCACCATGAAAGAATTACCACCACATTTCACATACCCTGGTATCATTTCACATACCCACTTTTGTTCCTCAATATTGTCAACCAACAAAACACCAAACAAACCTTTGAATTCCTAATCATCCACCTTTGTCTCGATAGGATCATATGCACATCAATTGTTAGTGTGATGATATATCAATCTTTTTTATCAACCTCTCGTCAACACGTTCCTTCTTTAGTATCGCTCATCCTTTCTTACTTTTCGGTTCTATGGAATCATTTTCATTCCTATCCAAGAGCACATCGTCTCCATCCTCGTCTTATTTTTCTTTTTATCCTTTTAAAGTATATTTTTTTAGATATTTTGCCAAGATATTAAGTGTCATTCATCTACCTTTAAAAGGTCATTCTTATAATATTTTTGTGTCAATCAATAAATGAATCCCATTCTCGTTTATTAAAAGTCGGTCTAATCTTTCTCCGTAAACATACGTCTTGAGTCTTTTAATTATATCATCTATATTGTTTTAAAATAATGATTGCATGTGTCTAGCTTTTAACTTTCTTTTAAAGTGTCATACTCTAAAATACTAACACCTAAAATGCATATCTAGTTCCCCGCTAATATCTGCGGGAATTAAATCTTACTTGAAAGGATTCAAGCAAGTAGAACTAAGCTAAACTATGATCAAAACCTAACTATTCCCCAGGCGGCGGCGCCAAAAACTTGATGTGCGGTCGTCGTAGGACTTCTACACGAGAAGTTTTACAACTCCCTAGGCAGTGCATCTAATGGTTGTAGTGTAGTATGGGCAAGACTCGGGGTTGTTTGTCGTTCACTCGAGGAATAGGTTGGGAAGGCTTGATCACGGTCTAACAGAATTCTAAGGGTTGAGGGAAGATTCTTTTTGTATTTTGTATTTTATAAAAGCAAGTAAAATCATATGATTGAGAGAGTGGTTTGGTTTTAGCTATTAAACTAAATAATAATCTAAACTAATGGTGATAACAATAAGATAAAAGATTGTGTTTATTTAATCATGTATTACTCCTTAGATTGCTTCTCCTAGTGTTGTTGCCTTGTCACACTTGTGATGATCTATGCAATTATTTCCTAAAGCATGAACGAATTACACGAACCGCCGTCTACTTAGTATGCCGCTAGAGCAACGCACATGCAAGGTAGTATGAAGACTATTACACGGCCCCTAAGAGTTTACTAAGTGCATGAAAAATACATTAAGAGTGGATCAACCATATTAGGAGGCAATGTAGTATGAAGACTATTACCCGATGGTATCCTTTCTACACAATCACGTTTCCCTAGACATATCAACAGCGATACAGACAAAAGTTGGGTTTCTAAGACCTAACGTGCACATCCATCACAAGAGGCAACACTACTAAGATCTACATTCTAGGTTTCACACAATCATAAATAAACACAGTGATAGATTTAGCCAAGCATGTTAAGAATAAAGCAAGAGCAATAAATCAAACAACACATAGACATATTGAATGATTAAGTAAACCTTACTTGAGTAAAACATGAATTAGGATAGTTACAATAGGGTTTTTAGGCCCTAAAATCGTCTCCTACAGCTGCTAAACGAACTAGGGTTCGTACCCTCTTTTTATTCTAAAGTTACACACCCAAAACCCTAAATTCAGGTTTGTATATATAAGAAAATCGACGCGACGACGTCATGTTTTAGTCGTGACGCCGTCGTAAAATGAATCTTCTAGATCTGCGTTTGAGTAGGTGCGGGCTGACGCCGTCTTGAAATATGTAACGTCGTCACTAGATGAGTTGTGACGGCGTCATGTATGGATTGTGACGCCGTCTTCAGGCTCTGTGAGCACAAATCTTCAAGAGTTTTGGTGTTGGTTCTTAATCTCGTCCGTTTCTTCTCCAAATGAGCCCAAGTCATGTGTAATCCATCCAAATGTATTCCAAATGAGAAATACCTAAAAAGGAACGATTAAGTACCTATTTGGGCATAAACACATGATTTTGGGGGTTAAACGACCCTAAAAAGTATATAAAATGACACCTCATCAAATACCTCTACACTTGGGATTTGCTTGTCCTCAAGCAAATAGGCTTTTCTATCTAGACAATAACAGTATGAGGGGTCATTTTACATACTATTTAAAAATACTCTACAACACAACCTCCTAGACCTCGTAATTAAAAGCACGGAAAATATATACTAGCACCTCACATAAGTGTTTGGGATTCTCTCTTTCACTCGGGTGTATAATGAATTATAACATATAGGGGAAACGTAAAATCACACTCATTACATGTCATAGCATATAAATTACCATAGGCTTAGTAAATGATCAAACCTCTATCGCTAGGCGCAAGTATTATTCATTACTATCTAAGAGGTCTTTTAAAGGGTTGTGGGGTGTAGGTGTAAGATAACATATAATGGAAACAGAAAAGGATGAGATACATTTGGGTGGCTTTGGGTGAATTTGGAGTGGAAAGGTTAGCTAATTATTTACATTAATACATGTTGGTTTGGTTGCTAAGCCAAGACTCGGACGAAGATATACAAACTCTACAAAACTCTTACATCAATCTCTTTCTTTTTCTTCTTTTTTTTAACTTAAAACATCACATAAGGTTTTATAACACGTACCCCAACATTTGAGCTTTTACATGCTCGATATTTACAATCTAACTATTGACCGAATTTGAGGTGAATCAAAATAACATGGATATCATTTGACAAACATATGGGGATATTGACTTAACTTTTCTTCCCCATTCTTCCGCGAAATAAATACTACAATGAATCCCAATCGTCACAAAACTGTATTTACAAGGATAAGGACTTAGCAACCGTGTACTCAAATAATTAACTTGGGTTATCACAATAATGTACTAAAGGTGAGTACATATAAGGTAGGCTAATGCTTTTTGGGTGTAACGATTGGTTTAAGGGTGTCAATGCTCTTCATTAATAGTCCGGATTAAGCAGAAAATTATGAGAGCCGTGAAAAATGATAGGCTCGGAGGGTTGTACTAGGGTATCATGCACTAAAGGTGAGTGCATGGCAAAGGTGTAGGATAGTTATATGATCGAGGTGACCATCATAACGATTATAGGTTTAAAACATGGGTTAATCCTAATGCCACTTATCAAGCAAATCTTAATACTTACTTATGTGGTCTCGGGATGCATCACTAAAACAAGTTTTAGAATTTAATATACTACCGGTACACTCATATGAATTTTACTAACGCCAGACATTCCAGAAAAGGTGACGAAGGCCACACGTACACATCCGTAACGACGGAATAGACATATGTGACTTCTCAATCCTTAACTCGAACTGGGTAAAGATAAAATCATCTTGGGTTACCGACGATAGGTACCCGAATTCCTAAAGATCTAAAGGCGAACCTCACATTTTTAGGGTGAAATTTTTATTGTGCTAGTCATATAAATTCTTATCCATGAGACGCTAGTAATACTCGATTTTCGTTGGTATGTGTTGTAAAAAAAATTAAATTTTGGTAAAAATCACCCTTTTACGCTAAGTTTCGATATATTACCCATCTTTTTAAGGACAAAGCAAATGAAAAATAAAAGAATAGTTTCTAAGGCTTATTTCCCCCTACACTTATTTTGAACATTGTCCTCAATGTTCTCTGAAAGTACCCGTTAAAACAGATAGAGGGAAAGGAAAGCAAGGAAAAGAAACTAGTACTCCCCTGGTTTACTCAATAATGGAGAAAAAACATGCGATAACTGGTTAAATCGTCCTTTTAGAATCATCCAATGAAACTTCCTAAGAACTTCCAAGCTTCTTCTCATCAAATATAACCTGTAATCAAAGACAGAGAAAACTATACCAAGCATAAAGTCCACGGGTGAATAATAAATACAACCTCATTAACTAAGTTTAGACTCTACAAATAAAGATAGGATGAGAGTAATGTCATAATCATAGGTTTTTGCAGATTTACAAAAGAATTACATATTTTAGATGTTACACAAGTTATATTTCAAAAATACTTAAAAATTTTGAATTTTCTAGTAACTGGCCTCATGACGCCGTCAGGAATATCCTGACCCCGTCACAAGTGTCGCGGTGACGGCGTCGCGTGTAAATCGTGACGTCGTCTCCACGCTTTGTGAAAATTCACTTTTTATTTTTGATGAAAAGTTTCTTGTACGCAATCTTTTAAGTTATTTTCTGTACCAAAACCTGAGATTTAACAATACAATCATATGACTCGAAACAAACACACAAGACATGCCTAATATGTAAGTAATAAAAGATTGGGTTGCCTCCCAACAAGCGCTTGTTTTTGTTCGAGTCACGAGCCTGACTCTACGCTTATTTGACGCGTATAAGGTGGGTCTCCCCTACACTTGAGGTTAAGTGTGGGTGATAGTAGCGATACACACCATTTTGATGGAAGTATGCCACTTGGGGTCAAGGTGGGGGTATGAATGGTTAAGGGTTTTACTACCTTCATCCTATAGTTACCCGGATCCTTTGGTTTGATGGGTGAATTTAAAGTTAGAGAAAAATTATGACAAATAATCAGGGTTATGTCATTCTCATAAAGGTTATGCTCCAATGATTCTTTATCCATTTCGGTTCCCATCATCTTTATCTCGACTGCATCTTCATCCTCGTACTCAAGCTTATTTTCATCAAATGAATGAAGTATTGGAATTTTGAGGTTAAAATTTAGGTATTGGTGAAGGGTTCTATAGTTAGTGGGTTCAATCTTAGATATCATTGAGACCCGATGTACCATGGTAGGCTTGAGTGTTTCAGGGGTTACAGTAGGGGTGTGAGTAGTAAATCTAGTGATCTTTTCTATTTTTATGGAATGAGCTCGTTGTGCTTCTATTTTGACCTTCAGGGTTGCTATTAAACTATCTGCAAGACACATAAATGTGTTTGCTGTTTTTCTTATATCTTCCTCTAATTGCCTAATTTGATCCTCATGATCATCAATTAATTTCAGTATTTGTGCCTCTAATTCCTCCTGATAAGCCCTTTTAGGAAACGTGAATCCTACCTCATAATCTAATAGCACTTCATTCCTCATTAAAGATTCTACTCGACACTCCATACTTTCTAACTCCTGTTCTAAAGTGGCATCTATGTAGTCGGGACTTTTTGGTTTGTTCCACTATTCTTCTTCGTATTAGGCTAAATCCTCGATGGTTTTCCATGCTTTTTTCGGCCTTAATTTTCTAAGTCTCTCGCCTGCTGCATAGTCAATGGCCATCAGGGTGGTGTAGTCGACATGATCATAAAAGATTTGAACTTGAAGCCATAGATCAAGACCATGATGAGGGACTTTTCGAAGTAAGTCCTTGAAATGAGTCCACGCATCGTAGAGAGATTCACCTTGATGTTGTTGGAACATCAAGATATAATTTTGAAGTTTAGCAGTTCTTTCTGGTGGGAAAAACTATGCGAGGAAACGAGTGATGAGATCATCCCAAGTTGAGATGGATCCCGCGGGCAGACGATCAAGCCAATTGATGGCTTGGTCACGAAGAGAAAAGCAGAATAGACGTAAACGAGTGGTATTTCTTGTAGCACCATTAAGGTCAATGGAATCTACAATCCTGAGAAAGTCCTTAAGATGTTGGATCAGGTCTTCGGACATAAGTCTATGGAATGCACATCCGTTTTGCACTAACCGGATGGTGTCGGATCGCAGGGGGACACCTTGGCTCCTTCGGGAAGCTCAATGGCGTTTCGGTAGCCCTCGTCGCTAGGTCGGGAGTAATATCCTAAGGTACGGGGTCGGTTTAAATTTTCATCTCCCATGATGGTCAACGAAAGAGTAGGTTTTACAAACAAAGGGAACAAAGAAAAGATAGAGTACAAGAAAGCTATTGTGCGGAAATTAAATCTTACTTGAAAGGATTCAAGTAAGTAGAACTAAGCTAAACTATAATCAAAACCTAACTATTCCCCAGACGACGGCGTCAAAAACTTGATGTGCAGTCGTCATAGGACTTCTACACGAGAAGTTTTACAACTCCCTAGGTAGTGCACCTAATCTTTGTAGTGTAGTATGGGCAAGACTCGGGGTTGTTTATCATTCACTCGAGGAATAGGTTGGGAAGGCTTGATCACGGTCTAACAGAATTCTAAGGGTTGAGGAAAGATTCTTTTTGTTTTTTTGTATTTTATGAAAGTAGGTAAAATCATATAATAAGAAAGTGGTTTGGTTTTAGCTATTAAACTAAATAATAATCTAAACTAATGGTGATAACAATAAGATAAAATATTGTGTCTATTTAATCATGTATTACTCCCTAGATTGCTTCCCCTAGTGTTGTTGTCTTGTCACACTTGTGATGATCTATGTAATTATTTCCTAAAGCATGAACGAATTACACGAACCCGTCGTCTACTTAGTATGCCGCTAGAGCAATGCACATGCAATGTAGTATGAAGACTATTACACAGCCCCTAGGAGTTTATTAAGTACATGAAAAATACATTAAGAGTGGATCAATCATATTAGGGGGCAAGGTAGTATGAAGACTGTTACCCGATGGTATCCTTTCTACACAATCACGTTTCTCTAGACATATCAACAGCGATACTGACAAAAGCTGGTTTTCTAAGACCTAACGTGCACATCCATCACAAGAGGCAACACTACTAAGATCTACATTCTAGGTTTCATACAATCATAAATAAACACAATGATAGGTTTAGCCAAGCATGTTAAGAATATAGCAAGAGCAATAAATCAAACAACACATAAACATATTGAATGATTAAGTAAACCTTACTTGATTAAAACATGAATTGTAAGAGTTACAATAGGCTTTTTAGGCCTTAAAATCGTCTCCTACAACTACTAAACGAACTTGGGTTCATACCCTCTTTTTATTCTAAAGTTACACACCCAAAACCCTGAATTCGGGTTTGTATATATAAGAAAATCGACGCAACGGCGTCGCGTTTTAGTCGTGACGCCGTCGTAAAATGAATCTTATAGATCTGCGTTGGAGTCGGTGCGGGCTGACGCCATCTTGAAATATGTGACGTCGTCACTGGATGAGTTGTGACGGCGTCGTGTATGGATTGTGACGTCGTCTCCAGGGCTCTGTGAGCACAAATCTTCAAGAGTCTTGGTGTTGGTTCGTAATCTCGTCCGTTTCTTTTCTAAATGAGCCAAGTCACGTGTAATCCATCAAAATGTCTTCCAAACGAGAAATAACTAAAAATGAACGATTAAGTACCTATTTTGGGCTTAAACACACGATTTTGGGGTTTAAACGACCCCGAAAAAGTGTATAAAATGACACCTCATCAACATCCATATCTTGATTCTTTCGTGCCCCAAACAAGGGGGAGCATACACTAAGGGGGAGCACTTGCAAGCATTCTACTCATTTAAATTGCATCAAACTTCTCAAGCATCGATGATAATTTATTTATAGATTCGTTATAGTCAATATACAAGGAATGTAATTATCATGGGGACGCAATGAGTAAGGGGGAGCTAGGAGATATGTGGGTAAATAACATGGAGTTGGTTAAACCGTGATGATAGAAGACTTCACTGGAATGATGCAAGCTCACCTCTATAGGAAGATAGGATTGGGGATTGTCAAATACGATGAAGGTTCATTCATACTCCAAATACTTCACCTCCTCCACTTCAAAATCACCCTCAACCTTAAGGTCCTCTTCTCATACCTTCAACTTATATACTTGAAGTACCTACTTTCTTTTCACGCCTTCTTCTCATCTCTCATGACCTTTTCTAAACTATCCAAGAAACACACAATCACCTTAACCTTTATATCTCATATCTTCTCCTCACACCTCAAACCTATATACTTGGAACACACACCTTTTTCTTATTCCTCCAACGTATATACCTGTAGCACATACCCTCTTCTCATGTCTTCTTCTCAAACCTCCAACCTATATGCTCCAACCATTATCCACATAATACATTTTTGCTTCGACAAAAGGGGGAGAAGGGAATGTAAACGAGTAACTTTTAAACTTTACTATGTGCTATAGTTTACATGTTTTGTCATCATCAAAAAGGAAGAGATCGTGAGTGCAAATATTAAGATATTTAATTTTTATGATCTCTTTATGTCTTGGTGATGACAAACATGTAACTTGTAGTACGTAACGTAAAGTGCGCAAGTTACTCGTTTACACAAATTATCAATGCATAGATGCATCAACATCTACCGACGTCTCAAGTATGCATCAAGACGGACATTGGTTTACACCCGACGTAAATCACATAAGGTATGTACAAACAAGCATTAAACTTGTAGGATGATCAAGGAAATAAGTTTTTGTCTTAAACTTTATATTTTTAATAAATATACAAAAATAATTTTTTAATAAAAGAAAATGTTTTATTTATATAATAAAATTTGAATATGGTTTTCTCCTTAAAATGAAACCTTCTATACCAAATACAACTTTCCCCACAAAAAGAAAAAAACAGGAGCGTACTCTAGTGGCGGCCCCCTTATAGGCCTGGCAGCCCCCAGATATATCTGGGACCACTAGGACCGCCACCAGCTAGCCTTTGGAAATCCTGTCTATAAATAATGCACTATTTCTGGCAGAAAAACAACCCTTTTGCACGAATTTCTTTCAGTTTTTTCTCTATCTAGATCTCACTAAATCTCTCTAAATCTTTGATCATTTAACTTGTTTAAATGTGATTCAATCTTCTATCATTTCCTTCTTCCCTCAAGTGCAAAAGAAGAACTTTCGTCATCGTCAAGATACGAAGTTATGTAGTCTAGTTTAGTTCATTTGTAACACTTGTTTCATATAGATCGAGTTCGTATCTTCATTCTTGTGTAGTTGTGTAGATCCGGATAGTGTATAAATCCGAAAGTGTTGATGGTGTGTCAGTTAGTATTTTAGTCCTCAAAATACAAGTGTGGGTGGTAAAACATAACGGGGTTGGTTGTACCCGAAGAAGAACTCAACATCTAGCTTAGTGTCAGAAAATAATGTAAGAGACGTGGTTTATGTGTTTATGCCATAAAACATAACGGGGTTGGTTATACCCGAAGAAGAACTCGACATCTAGCTTAGTGTCGGAAAATAATGTAAGCAACTTGTATGGTTTTCTCTGCCGAGAAATGAGCCTGTTGACTAGTGAAGTAACTCTCGAGTTGGGTACTCGAAGAGTGGAATAGGGCGAAGAGGAGCTTCGTGGCCGAACCACTATAAACCATTGTGTCCGGTTTGCATTTCCTTTTACTTATCTCTTTATGCTTATATTTGCATTTACCACTTTAGATATGCATGATATAGATGATTGTGTGACTAGTAGTTTATATTGTTATGATTATATTTGTGTCATGAATATTGTGTTTATGGTTATGTCATTGGACATGCTTTATTACCATATGTATAGTTATTGTAGAATTAGTATTAACACTCTTTGTTAGCCTCAAAATATTGAGTCGAATAAGAAGTTCGTTCATTATGTATTTAAGTCTCGGTCAATTAATTAGTTAATGTTGTAATAGGATAATATCGGGAATCGAGCTCGATAGATAATCTAATATTGTATATGTTTCGGGTTTAATCCCAAGCAAAACCCGAGCCCGAGTCCTAGTTAAATATCCCGCGCGTCACATTAAATGTGTAGGGGTATATATAGATATTTTTCTTCTTAGAAAATATCTCTTCTCATTTTTCTAAATAATATCTTTTCTTTTTCTCTCATCTCTCTCTCTTCTTTCTCTCTCTAAACCATTATATCTTTTCTAGTTTCTTGGTTCGATTCGTGGTTTGTAATATGAAGTAAAAGTGTAGATCGGGTTCAACTCACGATAAAATGGAAAAGAAAGATACCTTATCTTTGTGTTCGGAATCAGAAGAACAACAAATGCAACTAATTCAAGACAAATCAAAAGAAAATTGCATGGTATCTTTTCAACGACTTCATTCACACCTCAAGCGTTTTTCAAACAACGACTTAAAAGGAAGCCGAACCGAGAATGGATTCGGACGCGCGTTTGCAACACTCTTTGGTTAAGACTTTGAGATTTTTACAAGCACGATGTTCCTAAACATGGATCAACTTCAAAAGCAACTTGATAACAACGAATTTCAAGAGATTGGATCCATGGCTTCTTTTAAAGTTCTCGAGACACAGTTTCAGATGTTCATCAAGTCAAAGATTTATTTGAATGATGAATATATTGTAATGACACGCAACTACTTTCTACAATACACTCAACTTGATATTCCAGAATTCCGTGAGACACTGGTCCAATTCATGGAATATGTCAAAAAGTCGATTGATGAAAGAGCACTGCATAAAAGAGAGCATGACAGCAGGGTGAATGAAAGACAGACGCAGACGACAATGGAAAAGGTTGATACGAGTAAAGAATTGGATGCTAGTTCAGTTATCATTAAAAGCAATGGGACAGAATCACAAGAGCAGGATACAAGCAGCAGATCAGGGAATGATGCACATGTTGATGATGCAGATATCAGACCCATATATGATGAAGAGCCAAAGGCTGAGGTACAAATGACTACTAATAATAATGTATCTGCTAAAGGACAACAACATACTGAGCAACCTGAATTCATTAATGAAGGAGAGATTGTCCAGAATGCTGAACAATGTCATGACACATGTCCTTTGCCTGCTAAATTAACTGATGACAAGACAATTGAACTCTCAAATCAATTACTCGAGTCTGAAAATGTTTGTCTCAAAAAGACTGTTGCCCAGTGTCAAAAAGATTTTGCAAAACTCGAAGCACATTGTATTAATCTTGAACTACAAATGGAAAACAATGTTTTAAAATCAGGGCAACAGAGTCAATTTTTGAAAGAGAAAGGTAATGAAGCCAAGGTTAATAATGACATCGATGAAATTGAAACAATAAAGATCGAATTGGAACATAGTGTGGCTAAATTACTTGCAGAGAATGAGCAGTTACATAAGGAAAAAGAGCATCTTTTTTGATTCTATCAAAAGGACACGAGTTCTCAAGACCAGAATGGACTCTTTAATGCACAAACTGAACAAACAGTCTCATGAAAATGTTGATGTAACTAGCTCAGATTCAGAAAAAGAGGTTTGCAATTGCAAGCATTAAAAATAAGTAACGATCTAACAAAATATAGTCTGAGAATATTAAGTTTGCAAAACCATCATATCTTTGGGGAAACAAGTTTACAACCACATAGAAAACAGTTCGTTGTTTAGACAACCGACTGCGTTTTACAATCTGAACGACCTAAAATTTCAAAGAACGGTTTGTTCCAAGTTGTGTGTAGTAACGATTTTTCAAACAGTCACCTACACATTAACTGCCTAGAGAGAGAATCTGCCCTGCAAAACCTATTACATGATTGCAATAGCTCATCTAGGTTATAGCTCAAACGACATGTTTATAATCACTACCTAGAGGGGCTAAGAAAAAGACACAAAGAAACTCAGGATCCCCTAGAATTTTTTTTGACTCCAAACGGTTGTTGTCGACCATAGTCAGAAATGTGTCTTTATGTCGACAATGATGCTTGTGTAATAAATTTTGAAAGAATTCATCTCGGGTTCTAAGGTATCATCCAATAGACAACGACCGAAACAAACCGTAGGCAGAATAAGTGTTGCAAGAAACAGAAAGAAGATCCCAAAAGGACATCTGTTTTCAATCAAAAAGACTACACCGGTGATGAAAAAACAATGACTTCTAGATCTTGTTTAGAGTGGGAACAACGGGTAGAGTTTTTAAAAAATGTGGGTTCTTGATGGGTCAACTGAAAGACATTCGCCTTAGCAAAACAAAGGTTGCAGTGAACCCCCAAATGGTACAAAGGCAGATTTCACTAACAATGTGAAAGCGAACTAGATTGATGTTAGTGCAGGTTACTCTTAAGTACAGGTACATCGTTCAATCTATAAAGGAAGACTAGAGTTTGGTTGCAGAAAAGACAGATATCTTAGAAAACAGGGCTTCAAGGAATTTTGATCTGATGATTATCAAATGGTGTCTGCTGAAAATAACACTTCAGGCCCCGTTCCTCAATGTTCAAAAGACGTTTGATCGCAGCATATCAAGCCTCGGTCTTCATGGAGATGATGTCTGTTCACATCAGTTCAGGCCTCGTTCTTCATCAAATTGATGTCTGTCACAAAGTTTCAGACTCGCAACACAACGACAAAGAGATGGTTCTATTGAAATGTCTTTAGGCTTCGTTCCTTAGGACAAAAGCGTCTGATTATGACACCTGACCCTGTTGCCCTAAGACCAAATGTTGTTCTATAGGCAGAGAAAGACAGATTCGTCACAACAAGGGTTGAAATTTTTTCAGTCTTTACTTGAAGAATATTACATCCAACACTACGATCAAGCTGAGGAAAACAAAAATGTATCAAAGCACGATGCATCATTTCAAGACGCTGAATTTATCATCCTTTTTGTACCGGGTACAAGAAATTGGTGAGGCTTCCTCAGGAATCATTTATAATACAAGTCTATTTTTAAGTTACGTATATATGTGATTTATTTCAACACCAAAGGATGATTACCGATGGACCAGGGGGGGGAAAAGGATCTCCAATTAGAAAACAAGTTCGTGGAAATCCAACCATGCCCTGTTCCATAAACAAGACGACAGCTTGCCAACAGATCCTGAATGTGTATGTTCGCGTCTGGTGAGTATTGTTGAACCGAGTACATTAGGAGCAATGGTGATTTGCATGGATGAAAGCAATGTAGGAAGAACTTCCTCATAGTTCGCAGACTAAAAGTCTGGGAAACTCATCGACCAACTTTGGCAAGCTGATTATAAAGCTAAGTGTTATGGAAGAACAAGAAGGATGAAGATAGGATGGAATTCGCACAAAGCATATGGACTTGTTGCTAAAGTTATGCTTAGGAAGAGGGTATTGATTTTGAAGAATCATTTGCATCAGTGCCGTTGGTACAGCACGTTCGAATTTTTGTTGCGCCACGCCGCACACAAGTCTTTTCCAATTCTATCATATGGACATGTGAAAGGATGTCTTAATGGTCCAATGAAGGAAGAGGTTTACGTTGCTCAGGGAAGGGTTTGTTGATCCAGATCATCAAAAAAAGTCTACTTCTAGGCAAGCATTGTATGGTTAAAAGCAAGCTCCAAGAGCCTGTTTACGATGAACTATACAAACTTCTGAGGTCCAAAGGCTTTACTAAAGTTTAATTGACCAACTTTATTCTAAGATAAAATACGGGGTGGATATTTACTTGTGCAGATTGTAAGTCGAATGACATTAATTTTTAGGTTCTACAAACCCTTAAATATTCAAAGATTAGAAAAGTTAATGCACAGTGGATTTGAAATGTCTTTAATGAGAGATGAAATTTTTTTAGGACTTCAGATCTCACCAGTACCCAACAGGGTATTTTTATTCAATCAGGCCAGTACGCTTTAGTAAATTCTGAAAAAACATTTAATATGGACAATTGTACTCCATTGGTACATCATTGGCTACTAATACAAAATAGCTGAAGATTTGAGTGAGAACCCGTTAGACCAATCTGATTTCTCGTAGTTAATTCGGGCACTCATGTACTTGAACATTAGTCGACCAGACATAGTGCAAGCAGTTTGCTATTGTGCACGTTATCAAGCACGAATCCGACTCAAAAGGCACCTCAAGGAGGTTAAAAGAATCTTTAAATACTAAAGGGTACATTAAATGGGGGCCTCTGGTATCCAAAGGTTCTGCTATGAATCTAATCCGCCATTTCAGACGCTATATGCCGGATGCTTGAAATCAGGAAAAGCCTTTCTGGAGGAAACAGTTCCTTGGTGAGAAGCTCGTAAGTGGATGTCACAAGAAATAAAATTGCACTGCAAAGTCTTCAGCAGGGCATGTCCGTGGCGTTTATCTGACGGTGTGCTCAAGTAATGTGGATGAGGACACAACTTAAGGATTATGGCTTCCCTACAAACAAAATACCGTTGTATTGCGATCTCAGTCAGCCATAGCAATCTCATGCAACCCCGTAACAACATTCACGGACAAAGCACATCCATACTCGGTATTCATTTCATAAAGGAACTGTTGAAAATGGTATAATTAATAATATTTTGTCAGAACTGAAATCCAACTAGCTGGACATGTTACGAAAGCCTTCCTGATGATTAGGTTTTAAGTATCTTGTCAGATGGATTGGTATGCGTGTTTGACTCCAGCGGAATTGGAGGTTCATGACAAATGAGGACTGCTTGACTATCATCATCAAACATCACCATGTAATATTTGAAAAAAGCAAAATACAAAATATAAAACTTCAAAAAGAAAATACAAACATCGAAAAATCAGAAAATTTTCTAAAAGATTCTTCTCGACATTGTCTCTTGGAAATCGATAACGTTTAGTGCTTAGAAATGTCGATTAACATTGACCGTCGTGGCGTAAATGAAGTTTGAGCGAGAGTTGCAACTAGTTTCAAAATGTATTTCTAATGTTCATAAAATGGCTTATGTGCAAACTATCTAGTACATTTAACAGGACTTCAAATAAAGAAGGTTTATACCTTATCCTCCCAAACGAGGAAATTAACGTTTATCTGTCTTGAGTTTGTTATTAAAAGAATTCATTGTTTTTAGCTCAAGAAAGGATAGTGTACGTTTCAGTGCGCTTACCTTACGTTAGAGAGAAGTCTCTAACATCTGGTTTTCAAAAGTGAAACACAAATTTTCAAGAAATTCTCGCATGACAATTTGATAAATCTTTCAATATTGTGGGTTCAACACTCCCAACCATCACTATGTTTCAAAAGACCAATAATAAAAATTTTAAAAAAAAAAAAAAAAATAAAAAAAATTTTCTCATTGGTCCTATTTTTTGGGCTCCTTTATGCGGTTTTCGAAAAATAAAAGTTTAATGTCTTGGATACATCAACAACGACAATTCTTATGTATTATAAACATTATCAATGTTCCAAACCATTATGCTGATAAATAGTTTCTCCACAGAAATTTCTCAAGACATATTTTTATCAAAAGGTATTTCAAAAGTATGTGTTTATATTTAAAATAAGGGGAGAAATTGTATAAAATATGATTAATCGGGACTCAATGTGCTCTGAATAGTAAGAAAAGGTTTTATGGTTTCGATCTTTATACCCAACAACATCTTAATTTCAGGCGTTGTGATGTCAATGTAGGGGGTAGGTTTAGAATCTATCCTATGATCAACCAGACCGGAGGATCTACCAAGGAGAATCCAAAGTTTAGAAATAAACAGGTCCTTAGGTCTGATTGGAGATGAATGTAAAGGGAATAATGTCGAACGTATAAGATTCGAGCTAACACTGGAACAAATCACTACAAGGTGTTAGAAATGACAACGTTCCTGGTAAAGCATTGAGGCGTTGAAGAATGAAAAAGAAATGTATGGATACAGGGTTAAAGAAAGAAGCCCTTCCCACTTAACTAACAGGAAGAAACCGGGTCATATACTATGCTCTGTCAGAATCACAAATTGATTGTTGACATTGAACAAGACATCAAGGACCCAGTGACTGCACTGCACAACCCTTCCAGCAATTAGGGTTTCTCTCAACAGAATAACTTTGTCTCATTTGTCATGGGATGATACAAACGTTTCTATTGACATCTCATTCCGAGATCGTTGATATTGAATAGGTGGCAAACTGCTCCAGCCTCCGAGTACTAAACAAAATGCACTATCGAAGTCTAGAGCCAGGAGATCAATCAAATCTCGTTTGGACAATTCCTTTCAAACAATTGTTGAAACATCATCAGGTTCAAAAGTTGTTATCAAGAGTCTCTAAGCCAATATCATTGTGTTATTGCAAGAACATCCGAGTGATACTAATGTATTCACAATGAAGATGGAAATCCTGCTTGAGCCACATCAAACAAGCTCTTGGTAGGTGACTTGCGAGATTCTATATGAATCAAACTTGTGACAACTGGATATTGATTTGGTCCAGTAAATGAATTGACGGTTGATGAATTTTGATAAAAAGATTAAAACTCCCGACGTGTTACAAAAACGCTTTTACAAGTAACACGTCGATTGATTTTCAAATCAATTTTCTTGATTATCACTAACGTAAACCTGCAGGTTAAAACGGTGGTGACGGTATCCCAATCAACCAAAGTCGATTCATTACCACATATTCATGCTCATATCTACAAAGACAATCTATCATGAAAGCTTAAGATTTAAAGACAAAGACTTCCGCTAACTCTGATTTGAAGCTTTCAAGATAATGCAAAAGTATGAGCATGTTTGTCAAAGTCATAAGATCACAAGATGGTACAGACGTAAAAGACAATGACAAAGGACAAAGTCAAGATCGCAAAGCATGAAGGAACAACCCTACAACAAATAACAAAGAGAAAGACCAAGAACACATGAGCTTAAACGACAAAAGCAATCTCATTTATCTCATGAAGGAGTGTCATCAATGAACTCACTTCGGGGGAGATTGTTAGCCTCAAAATATTGAGTCGAACATGAAGTTCGTTCATTATGTATTTAAGTCTCGGTCAATTAATTAGTTAATGTTGTAATAGAATATTATCGGGAATCGGGCTCGATAGTTAAACTAATATTGTATATGTTTCGGGTTTAATCCCAAGCAAAACCCGAGCCCGAGTCCTAGTTAAATATCCCGCGCGTCACATTAAATGTGCAGGGGTATATATAGATATTTTTCTTCTTAGAAAATATCACTTCTCATTTTTCTAAATAATATCTTTTCTTTTTCTCTCATCTCTCTATCTTCTTTCTCTCTCTAAACCATTATCTCTTTTCTAGTTTCTTGGTTCGATTCGTGGTTCGTAATATGAAGTGAAAGTGTAGATCGGGTTCCTGCACTCTTCATATTGTGTCACCATTGATCAGGTATTTGATACAAAAGATTTTAAGTTTTTAATTGGAAACGTATTCACGCCCCCCCCCTCCTACGGTTTCCACATAATAGTCTAAACGTTTTTGTCCGTTTTAAATGTTATTATACGATGTTGTCCGTTTTCTTACATTTTTTTACGTTTTCTTCCGTTTTCGTCTTTTTTCATCCGTTTTCGTACATTTTTGACCGTTTTGTCCATTTTCTAATGTCTTCGTACGTTTTCGTCCCTTTTTACCCTTTTTATACGTGTTAGTATGTTTTCTTCCGTTTTTCTACGGTTTTGTACATTTAAATACGTTTTTGAAAGTTTTCATATGTTTTATCCGTTTTTATACATTTTAGTACTTTTATAAAAATGTATAAAATCGTACGAAGACGTTTAAAAACGTATACAATGTACGAAAACGTTCGAAAACACACGAAAATGGTCAAAACAGACAAAAACGGTCGAAAACACACGAAAAACATACGAAAGAGATCGAAAACGGGCGAAAACGTTCGAAAATGGTCGAAAATGCACAAAAATAGTCAAAAACGGACGAAAACGTTCGAAAACGAACAAAATCCTATAAAATTGGATAGTGAATTACTTTGGTTACTGCATAGAGCATCGTTGGCTTTTAAAAAAAACTTTTTTTTAAAAGTTATCAAAACTCATTTTGACCTGGACCCAACCCATCTAGACCCGGCCTATATAGACCTAAACTCATCTAGACACATGTTTCTAGAAGACTCATTTAAAGTCAAACTCATCTAGACCCGTAACACAACCCAACCCGACCCACCTATTTTGCCACCTTTAACCACAAACTATAACAGACTGACCAATCTCTCTAAACTTACCAAGTTACCCACACAACACTTGAACCATTAACTTTTACTTTTCTATTTTCATGTTTTTACCTATAGCTAAACAATTTAGTTACGTATCTCTACACTATATAATAGAGGAGAGCATGACACATCATTACCACTTCATCGCCCAGTCAATGATGACTCATTGATGACTTGACATGAATCATGTAAATGATATTTTACAAGATAACTATTAAAACATGGCAATGATAGATACGCATTAATCTCTGTATCTTTTTCAAAATTTTCGAACTTTTAAAACATATCTAATAAAAATCTTTGATTTTTTTCAAATTATTAAAAGATATCAAAGGGAAGAAGAAATATAAAATATATGTAAAAAGTGTTTAGATTTTTATATATTGAAAGGTAATTAATTTTAGGACAAAGAAGAAAAGAGATCATGTTTACGATAATGGGTTCATTCGTATTCATTTGTTCTCTATTTGAACAAGGACACTACTATTACTAGGAGTACTTTATAAAATACAATTGAATTGATTAAATGATTTAGACGAACACAGTCGAAGAGAACATATAATATTTCGAGTTTATTTAACAACAAATTATCAAATTCATTGCAAATGAGTGGTGTCAGCAAGAAATGATATCAAAATAAACCCAATGTCATGTCCATCACGTTTTCATTCATATTAAGAAAATAACATACTATCTTTAGTCATCTTTTAATGTATCTTCAGTAATAGCTTAATGCGTTAGCTATCATGTATTATCACGCTTGATAACTTTTTTCACTTCTCATCTCACGTCAGACTACACCTTAGTCTATTGCGTGGCGTAGAGGTCATCCCTTGCACATTTGAAAAGCCTTAACTGCGCTATGACGTGCTTTTTAGAACCATACATGCAATTCAAAATACTAATAGAGATAGTCCGCCCGTTGGGCGGGTTAGACTACTAGTAATTTTATAGAGCATGATAGATACAGTTAGTTACGTTCTGGTCATCTACTTGAACAAACTCTTTTAATACTCAAACCCAATCACCACCCAAAACTTGTGCTGTTTTCTTGAAAACTCAGTCCAGCTAGTCACCAAAAAACATTTAATTTGCTAACCAACCAAACCAAACACTTCATAACTAATAACCATAAACCTTTTTGGCTTTTTTATATAAACAAAACAAAACCCATATCTTAGATCCATCTCAAACTCACACAAACATCATGGATCTCACCACCTTAAAAAACCAACCTTTTTGGGTCAATGTTCTTTTTCTTCTAGGTTCTATATCTTTTTTAAAGATTTTAACTTCAGTCCTAACATGGGTTTATGTTAACTTCTTAAGACCATCAAAGAACCTTAAGAAATATGGTTCATGGGCACTTGTTACAGGTTCAACTGATGGTATTGGTAAAGCTTTTGCTTTTGAGTTAGCTAAAAAGGGTCTTAATTTAGTCCTAGTTGGTAGGAATGTTCAAAAGTTAGAAGATGTTACATCAGAAATTAAGTCGAAATACTCGAAAACTGAGGTTAAGAATGTGGTCTTTGATTTTAGTGGTAGTGATTTGAAGGAAGGTGTTGACAAGATTAAGGATGTGATTAAGGATTTAGATGTTGGTGTTTTGATTAATAATGCTGGTGTTAGTTATCCTTATGCGCGGTTTTTTCATGAAGTGGATGATGAGTTGTTGAATAGTTTGATTAAGGTTAATGTTGAAGGGACTACTAGAGTTACGCAAGCTGTCTTGCCTGGTATGTTGCAAAGGAAAAGAGGGGCTATTGTTAATATTGGTTCTGGTGCTGCTATTGTTATTCCTTCTGATCCTCTTTACGCCGTTTATGCTGCCACCAAAGCGTAAGTTTTTGTATTGGTTTTTTTGTCTTGTGGTGTGGTTTTGGTGATTGTTTATTGAAGTTGTGTTTTGTTTTATTGTTTAGGTATGTTGATCAGTTTTCGAGATGTTTGTATGTTGAATACAAGAACAGTGGGATTGATGTTCAGTGTCAGGTAATTTTGTTTCTCGTATTGCTTTTCAGGGTGTTTGGCATTGCATTTTGGAAGTGACTAGATTATTTGTTTTCGGAGTAGTAGAATACAAATTCTAGTTTTTAGTTATAGCGGATTTGGGTAGTGTTTAGGAGTAGCTGCAACATTTTACATCTAGATCTTTAGATAATTAGAGTTTGCCAGTATGATTTGAAAGTGATTATATGATTATCGCATTTTTCAAGTTATAGATAATTAGTTTTTAGCGTTTAGGTAAGTAAAACTAATTCGAAGTATTTATTGATCATATAATCAGTTTCCAATTAGTTGCAACAAAACCGACGTGATGGTTTAAGGCTCATTTTAGATGTAAGTTTTTATGTTAGTAGGTTATACCAAACACCAACGGCTACTGTAAAACCACTATCTAGTGTAGCTGTGCCAGCCCATTTTGTTACATTGACTATCACCTTATTTTAAATATTCCGTATCAGTACATCGCATACTTTCCAATATTGTATGCCAAACACCCCCTTAATTATATTGGAATTAGTTAAAAACGTTTATATGACGTCCTGATTTTGGTTATGGATTAGTGGTTTTAGTTTATCTCCTCAAAAAGCACTAGAATTTATCGAAGTGCCGATATGTTTCTGAGTTTAATAATGGAAATTGGTTCCAGGTCCCCTTATATGTAGCAACTAAAATGGCATCAATCAAGAGATCATCTTTCTTTGTACCATCACCAACCGGATACGCAAAGGCAGGGCTAAGGTGGTTGGGTCATGAACCCCGATGCACACCTTACTGGCCTCACTCAGTCATCTGGGCTCTGCTGTACTCATTGCCTGAGTCTGCCGTCGACACTTGGCGTCTCGGCTTCTGCCTCAAAATCAGAAAGAGAGGACAACTCAAGGATTCAAGGAAAAAAGAGTGATCAAGTGGATTCTACGTAATGTTTATTTTCATGCATTATAATGAGTGCATTTGAAGTTCGAATGTTGTACTTTAACGCAGAACTTGTAACCGTTGTTTATTTGATTGTTCTAATCTTAATTTTCAATAATTTTATCACATTTCAAGCTGCTCACCATCATTGCCTATACTTTTTACATCAATCCAAGTTGTTTGTCATTGTGCTTTCAGAGTGATTCTATTGTGTTTACCATTCACAGAAATTGGTTCTAATGTTTGGTCATATCAAAACTGATTTTGATTAGAATCAATTTAGGATAGTTGCAACAAAATTGATTTTGATTATCTGATTATGGTGCAAAGTTGCTTATTTAAAGTACAGATAAGCAGTTTTCAGCAAAGTGTTTGGGATTGCTTATGTGTGCTCTAAAACAATGCAAGAAGCATGTAAGCGCAAACGCCCCCACATGTAAATCTGCAAGTATTTGCAATCTGTTAAACACTAGATCATCACAACTTCAAAACAACAAAAGGACAGTACATACAAGAACTGTCTCCTCAATCCCATTTTGTTATAGCTAATTAAACTAAACTGAATTCACATCTGATCGAAGCGCAACAAGTAGAATTACTCGAGTATAAAAAACGCCAAAAAAGAAGATATATATATTTCCAAGAACAGTTCATTAACAAGAAATGGATTACAACATTACTAGTTCAATGTACCCCATTTTTATATATATAACAACAACTAATCAATTTCTCATTTTATTGATCTGGTTAAGTGCAGGCTGCAAGATATTGTAAAGCACCCAACCAATAGCAGGTGCAATAACAATCAGCAAAAGTGTTCCTCTGTTATCATTAGCAGCAGCTTCAGCTGCAGCTGAAGCTTCAGGAGTAGCAACAAAGCCAGAAGCTGCAGCTAGACCACCACCAACACCAAGCCCAACAATCACTCCTTTAGTCCTCATTCTGTTAATCTGGTTAACTGCAGGTTGGAAAATATTGTAAAGCACCCATGCAATGGCTGGAACCAAAGGCAACAAAAGCGCGATACCACGGTTATCTCCTTCTGCTATATCAGCTATTTGTTGGGCTGCAAAAGCAGGGTCACATGAGCTCAAAGTTGAAAAAATTGCACCAGCAATAGCAGTTCCTGTAAAGGTGATATTAGCTTGTGCTGAGGTGGTGAGTGACTTAGGGAGTGTTTGGAGAGTAAGGAGGGAAATGGGCTTGTTTGGAAGTGGCTTTGATGGCTTGTTGGATGTCATGCACTTGGCATTGAGCATGGCCATTGTGGTTGATAGTGTGGCTGCCATTGTGGTTTGTGATGGTGATGAAGATTGCAATTCTTTTGGTCACAAAGAGATGGTGTGGTATGTGAAAATGTGCATATAGGAAGTGAGAACCAATGGGGTTAATGTATTCAAGATTGTGGTCTTATCCTTTGAAGGATTTTGGTGTGATATGAGCCTTATATTTAAGTCCCCACTTCATATTTCTTATCACTAGCTTGCATACCATTGGATTGCAAAAGATTAAACTAGTCAATAATGTTGATTTGTGTATATATTGTCTCTTGCTTTTTCTACATTTTGTCATGTGATTTATACATGGTAGTTACATCAAATTATAAAGAACAAAAGGGAAACCTTAAAACAACAAATTATCAAAGGTGATTAGAGGTTAATGGTACAATGTATTGTAATCATTGCTTTCTAAAACTAATCCATTATTTAACATGAAATGCTTAATACATACAATCACACAATGTTCTTTATGCATCAAAATATGTAAACTTGAGACGCAAGGCCAACATGACCCAATTCTCATCTTAGTTATCGAACGAGGCTATCGAGCAAAAGCCTTAAGCGAAAACCATTGGTAACACTTGACATTCGTGATCTACTTAGGAGAAAAACAAAGCGGAAGCAACAACATTCACAAATGCGCCAACAATAGAGGCCTTAAAGGTTGAAGCATCACTGGCGGGTTCGTCAGTTGGGGACCCACCAGTTGCACCATCAACTGCGGCTCCTGGAGCTCCTGCTGCAGCGCCTCCACTAGCTGCATCGCCTCCAGCAGGAGCAGGTGCCGCAGATGGAGTTGCAGCGTCATCAGGCGCTGCAAATGCCATTGTGACAATGGCAAAGAAAATAAGTGCAAGGATGGTGAATTGACGAGTGGCCATGTTGTCTATTATGTTCGTTTAAGTGGTAATAATACGATGCTAAATTAGATAAGAGTCGAGATGTGAGAATTGATATAAACGATAATGATGAAACAAATGAGTCGTTAAGCATCAAGTTCGGATGTTTAATGGTTGAGTTAATTAATACATATAGGTGTTCATTTTGAATCGAACAAATGTCAAAAATAAAAAGGTTCGAGTATGCTTGTAAATATATAAATTGGAGAAAACATGAACTATTTTAATGGTTGTTATACGCAGGGTCGTCCAAGTAAATAACTTGGCCCAAATAAACTTTATATTATGTATACAACACACCACTATATTGCTCAAAATTTGTCCATTGGGCTTTTTAGCCCATACTCATATCAATAAACTTCAAAATCGAATTCTAAGAGTTGACAAATTGTGCAAGAATTCTTGAAAAGAACCGGGAATTTTTTTTATTAATCAACGTGTATATATTATATAAATAATATAAAACGTAAAACAGAAAACAGAAACGGTTAGAGCGTTAGACGCAACTCAAGTTATATAACGTGGGTTGCACACGCGTCACGTTAGCTTTTACCTTATAACGTTCCTATAATACAAAATCTCTTCTAATAACAGTTTTATAACACGCAGTAAAACAAAAATCAAAACACCACACACACAACCCGTGCGCATGTACATAACTTTTGCACCTATAACTTACCTATAACACGATAAGCGGTGCCGTTTCACCAAGCACCCTAAAGATACTAGCATTTAAAATAAACTATTTGACAATTAGTGTCAGTTTTTTTAAAAAAACAACAAAAATTATGATAACAGTGTGATATTGCAGTTTTCTTTAGACATTTTTAAATTACTAGACGAGTAACTGTGTATAGTAACAAAATTTTATAGCAGGAGATAGTTTAGTGATAAAAAAAGTTTATAAGTTATAAACGAAAAATAATAAAAGTTTGAGGATTTGAGATTAAACATAATGTTTTGAAACACGGTTCGACCCGGGCAGTTCAACCGGTTCCGGTCGAAAAAATGGGTCAAATTAAACCGGGTTTTATATTTTCGAAACCCGATTAGACCCGTCGGGTTTGAAGTAACCCAGGTCAACCCGGTTTTCGACGTGTATTAATAGTGTGTTAATAGTTTTCAACTTTGCATATGTCTTCCGAAAATAGTGTTAATTGGTAGTTTAAGATTTATTTTATGTTAATTGGTAGTTTATGAATACGATACATCCTTTTAAACATCTGTTTAATTAATCTTGAAGAAAAAAAATAAGTAGAAAACATTTTCAAGATAATATATCTCATGTAATGTATGGTAAGAAACATCGTTTTCAAAATATTCCGACACAGGACACGTAGGAGTGCACCACTTCGAGTTGAGTTTAGCAATTT
>BQNB010083013.1:2167-16836 GCA_026074375.1 Tanacetum coccineum
AGTGTTTCTGATCGACGATACTGCTGGAAAGACTGCTCAAAACCTGTTGTGTATGGTTTATTTGGAGTTCGTTTTTCTGTGTCCCAAAAATGAATAAGAACGGTTAGATAGATGCATACTGGTGTCAATTGGAGTTCTAGCTTGGCCGGAATCCCCCGCATTATGAGTATTAAGAATTTTGTCCACGTAATGTGCTTGACTTAACACAAGTCCATTCTGAGTTCGTATGATCTTTATTCCAAGGATCACATCAGCCAAACCCATATCCTTCATGTCAAAATTTGATTTCAACATGTCTTTAGTGGATCTAATTATCTTGTCGTTACTGCCAACGATAAGCATATCATCGACATACAAACACAAAATTACATATCCACTACTTGTGTCCTTCACATACACACACTTGTCGCATTTATTAATTTTGAATCCACTCTCTAACATGGCGTGATCAAATTTTTGATGCCACTGTCTAGGAGATTGCTTTAAGCCATATAATGACTTAACAAGTCTACAAACCTTGCCCTTTTGTCCAGGAGCTATGAAACCATCAGGTTGGTTCATATATATTTCTTCTTCTAAATCTCCGTTTAGAAATGCCGTTTTCACATCCATTTGGTAAACTTCCAAATTTCGTAATACGGCAATAGCAAATATCATTCTAATCGAGGTTATTCGCGTAACGGGCGAATAAGTATCAAAGTAGTCTAGACCACCACGTTGCCTAAATCCTTTGATTACCAACCTTGCTTTTATATTTGTTAATGGTGCCATCAGCTTTTATCTTCTTCTTAAAGATCCATTTATAGCCTAGTGGTTTACAACCAGGAGGTAAATCCACGAGCTCCCACGTATGGTTTTGTAAAATAGACTCTATTTCACTTTGATGGCTTCTCTCCATTGTTGCCCTTCCGAGGAAGTTACCGCTTCTCGGTAAGACGTGGGTTCATTTTATACCATAAAAGAAACAAAATCGGGTCCAAACGATTTCTCGTTTCTTGCACTTTTGCTTCTTCTTGGTTCAACTTCTTCTTCCTCGGTTTGATCTTGTCTCTCATCTTGGAGATCATTATCATCTCGTTGTCTCTTATCTTGGACAACTTCATCATCTAATCTGGCTGAGCTTCTAGTTTCTTTTGATAAACAAGGAAACATGTGTTCAAAGAAAGAAGCATTCCTTGATTCCATTACTGTATTCTTTTGAATATCCAGATTTTTTGATTCATGTACAATGAAACGATAAGCACTGCTGTTCTTAGCATATCTAATGAATATACAATCCACAGATTTAGATCTAATTTTTTAGGCCTTGGGAGTTGGCACAACTACCTTGGCTAAATAGCCCCATACTCGTAAGTACTGATATGATGGTGTTCGTCCTATCCATAATTCATAAGGAGTCTCTTCCTTTTCTTTACGAGGTATCTTATTTAAAAGATAAGTAGTCGTCAGAATGGCTTTTCCCCGCACATGTCTTACTCATTCCAGAACTAATCAACATGGCCTTAACATTTCTTCAAGGATAAGGTGCTTCCTTTACGGCAATACCGTTTTTTGCTGAGGTGAATAGAAGGGAGCAGTGAACTCGTGTCTAAATTTCCAAGTTTCGCGCACCAAAAGCTCGCGCATGGACCCACGTATTCTCCTCCTCAATCACTTCGTACAACTTGATTTTGCTTACCAAGTTGATTCTCAACTTCGGTTTTGTATAAGAACAAACTTGACTATAAGCTTCATCTTTACTTTTCAATACAAGTAAACCATAGCAATACTTGGTACAATCAACAATAAACGGTGATAAAGTACTTATTTGACAACCGCTTCGTTAGGGTAGTGATTTCCAAATCAACATATGTCAGTGAGTATCATATCAAGGTGGTTCGGTTGTTCGCTTAAGACCCGATTGAAAGAAGTTCTTGTAAGTTTTGGCTTCAACACAAGCTTTTCACATTTGTATTTAGAAATCAGTAAAATGAAAGTTTTGGAATGCTAGTTAAATTGTAATCAAACACGCATCGAATTAAAATTTACATTCCAAGACGATCATACCACACATTACAGACTCAATTCAAGTAAGGCAGAAAGTTTCATTTTAATTGAATCATTCTTGACCACATCATTACATTGATTTAAACATAAGCATTCACACATAACCCATACCAACATACATTTGATTCTTATACAAAACAAACTATCAGACTCAAGACTAAACGCAAACCAAACTTGTTTAAACAGCCAAGCCACAACAAGATTCTTGCGAATTCTCCAGAACATACAAGACATTAGTCAACTTTGGAGCTTCTTTCTCGGGAATGTCTACCTTCAAAATAAAATCTCCCTTCACCCTTGAAACAGCATTTCAAGATGCCCATATACACTTCTGTCCATTGTCAACTGCTCTGTAAGAGTGAAACATACTCTTAATCAGCAACACACATGACGAGTTGCCCAGTAACAATCCACCAACCACTGTGATAGAACCTACCATTATAAACCCATAGAGATCAGGCACACATGACAGACATGAGCCATCGCAATCAGTCCACAGTCTCAATCCACCAAATTTGCCTGACATGATACACCCGCTTCGGCATCTTGCAATTAGCAGCACTGTGACCTGGTTTGCACAGAATGTAGCAAGTCCCCTGGAACTTTTGTTTCACAATACCCTAGCCCCCCCCCCCTATATATTTAGGATCAAGGTACTCAGACTTTGCCTTTGCCCTTCTTGTCATACTTCTTTATTGTCTTTCTATTTCCCTTGGAATTAAACCAAGAAGATGACCAGCATGCTCAACCCCCCCAAAATAGCCTTGGCAGAAACAGGTGTAAAGTGTCTTTTTTAGCCACTTGTTGTCCCTTCTTCAATACGAATACGAACTACCAAGTCTTCAACACTCATCCCTTTTTTCGCTGATGCTTCCAAGTAGTTTTATGAATTCTCACCCCAGGCTTGGAGAGTAACTTTTTATATTTAATTTTTTTCAATTATATGCAGCCCCTTGAAAAGTTCACTCAAAGTCATATTCCCTGTCAGCATTAATGTCAATTGTTGTGTAGCATAACCTGCAGGTCCTGAACCTGACTTATCATCGTTCTTTGAATCAACCATCTTGTAATCCAAAAACAAGCTACCACGAACTTCTTTGTACCAGCATCCTTCTGTTTTGTACTTGCGTTCCAACGACTCCCATAATTCTTTGGCAGTCGTGGTCTTGCAGTACACTTAAAAGAGGACTATCAAACCATTCAAACATAATTGTGGCACAAAAAAGTCTGAATGTTTCCATGTCTTCCACAGCTTGCACAGCTGTTGATTTAGAGGATTGACCTTCGGCAGGAGGTTCGACCCTGAGGCAACAGTTTTCTTATTCAAGAACCCGTGGCAAGACCTAAGGTGGGTGAGATAGAAGACGCATTCTTCCGTTTGCCACCTCTTAAGTCTTGACCAATGAACTTTTTCTTTTCTGGTCTTGTCAGCAGTATTAGCCACTGTGCTTTGTAGCCAGCGAACCTTTTTGGGATCACAACAGTAGTCGCAGGAGGAAGAGTATGTTGAGTGGTTAAGTCATACCTGAAAGATCACCACAAACCGTTAGAGACAAAACATAATCACTCGGTATCTGCTTGTACCGGATCTTTTTGACCGAAACTTCAGTCGAATGGTTATCAGGTGAAATAATATTAGTTTAATGGAGAAACTCTATTCCTGGTTCTATATAGAATTTAATCAAAACAGTTATGGATCTGTAAACCCCGCCGAATAAAATCTGTTTTGTTACCTGATGATTTCCAGCGAAACACTATCTAGTTATGACAGAAACCGTTTATATGAAAACGTGATAACAATATTATAATCGAATATAAAACGTTATAATTTCTGCGTAATAAAAACTGATTTAAAGACTGAGGAAACCTTGCTATACTTTAAATGCAGTGTAATAGAATAGCCATTTAACACGTAAATTAACAACAACCTACATAATAACAGATAATAAAAGCATTAAAAGAACAAGGCTCGTGGTTTAAAACATTCCCATAAAAACAGATTCGCCGTCTGTTTCCCAGGGTACAACGTCCAAAGCTGTTGTACAGCCGGACTCGACAACTTGCCTGAAAGATCACCGGAAAGACGAGCGTTTTTCTGATCCGAGACGCTACACACAGAAAGAAAAACGAACTTAAATCCAAGTTAACCATTCCAGCAGCTATTGAGCGGATAGCTATTCCAGCAGTAATCGTGCGATCAAAAACGCTCGTCCTGTCCGGTGATAACTTTTTCAGGCAAGTTGGTCGAGGTCCGCGTCTGTACAACAGCTTTGGACGTTTTACCCTGGAAACAGACGGCGAATCGTTTTAAGGGAATCGTGATAAAACGAGCCTGTTCTTTTACTGCTTTTATTATCTGATATTATTTCTGGTTAATATACTTGTTATGCTATTTCGATCTACACTGATAAATAGCAGGTTTCCCAACATTAAGTAACCCGGTGACCACGTGGGTTTTGTTTTCTGCTTTCGTACACAAAGTTAAGTAATTTAGCCTAATATATGTATTCTTTCTTGTACTAGAAGCTTATAATGCGTGCAGCTTAGCGCTATGATAGATTCTCCTCCTATCCTCAGTTAAAGGTAGTTTTATTGTTAGGATGTTTGCGTGCGCTTATGTTTTTTAGTTTTTGCTCATGAAGCCTTATTTAAAAGCCAAACTGTAGTTTCAGTAAAACATTTTAGACCTATAATTATTTGTGGGTAAAAGAAAAAAAAAATAAGAATTTCCCCCCCCCGGGGTAATAATTAGGGGGTCTTTTTTCGGCCTATGAAACATAAAGCCATTTGGGCTTATCAATCTTCTGGCTCTTTTTGAGACTATAAACTTATATAAGCCCCCAAGTCTCAAAATAAGCCAGAAGATTGGGGCTTATAAAATATAAGCCTAAATCATATTGGATTTCGGCTTATATTTCATAAGCTCCAATTTTCTTGGTTATTTTGAGACTTATGAGCTTATATAAGTTTATCATATCGTATTGAACTTATATACCTCACAAGTCTCAAAATAAGCCGAAAAATTAGGGCTTATGAAATATAAGCCCAATTTGGACTTATGTTTCATAAGCTGAAACAAACACCCCCTTAGTAGATGATGGTTTTGTTGTGTCTCCATTTATATCCTAGTAGATTATTTGATATAAATAATATAACAATTAACCAACGAGTCTAGGTGGGTTAAATGGGTTTTTTCTGTTCTTTGTATAAAGATGCAATAAAATCTTTCTTTCATTACTTCAATTCATCATGTTTTCAACTTTTGTCATTCGTATAAAATGCAATTAAAATCTTATGTTCAACAAGGTACAATAAAATCAGCTTTATTTAAGAACTTAACCATTGTGAATAGTTAAGGATTGTTAGAGGTCAATAACCCTTTAGAGGTAAATAAAACCCATGTAACGGATTAGAGACCATGGAATGAATTTGCAAAAACGACCGGGCCATCTATCATGTATAGTATGTCATGGGCACAAGGCATAATAAATAATTCCATCTATCTATATTAACGATATTTATTTTGCTTCTTGTTAGAACAATGGAAGCTATTGGATTTATATGTCACACTACATTATCCAAGTTTGCATTACCAGAAGATGTTATTAGCGCCAAGCGCATGCCAGATGAGTGCAACTAACATTAATGAATCGTTTTGCCCTTACCAGAACGCTGTGAGACTGGTATTCTTGTCCAAGAGATGGAGTCTAGAAAAGTGGAACCCTGAACGACCAACTCGTATTATGACTAGGACTTCTAAGAGTATTTAGAAAAGAACAGAAAACCGCAACAATATTAACGTAGATTGTAAGAAAGCTTCTATCAATCAAGGAAAAGTGTCATAACTAAGTTTAAACTCTTACAATCGAAAAGGGTAGTGTGACTCGCATATTGATGGACTTAGTAAAAAAGTACAAGATTTTGGTCTTGTTTCAAAAGGGAATTTTGGTGAGTTTTCAACCCTCTATTTAAATAAGGATGCGAACAACGCAGTTAAGTTGTAACAACCCATATTTTTTGTTCTTGTCCAAGTTGATTCCATTTGAAATTGTACAAGCTGTCATTTTCGAGTCCAAAGACTACATTGTGGTGGAGTGTTTGTTAATTTTGTGGGGGATGTGGTGTTTGTGTCGCGATAAGGCTTGCTGAGGTCGGACTGGTGAGTGCTGAGGTTTTCGTATATTATGGAGAGCTGACACAGTTGGTGAGACTTTCCTTCCCCCTGCATTGTATGTTCCGGCTGGTACTGGGATGTCCTGAAGCTTAAGATGGGATAAACACCCCAAGCGAGCAATATAAATCTTGAATGATATTGCTAAACATCTATAAAAAACAATCAAAGTAGTACTATGTTTGAGCCACATTGTGTAGCTTGACAATGTATTTTATAGCAGCATCTATATCACAACTTCATAGAAGTGTTATCCCAAAAACTTCAGCGCTTAATGCATGTAAGATCATTGTGGGGACTGCAAGGTAAGGTTAATTAGTTGGATCATTCGAATTCATTTTACAACATTTTGCAACATGTCTTGATTACATTCACATCTGACCTTTATTTTTTATGCACTCACTTACTTCTAGATACCTTCGGTATGTTAAAGAAGAGTGAGCCCAGACCATCTTACCATGCCTGAAGACACTCAGACTGTATGATATAAACTTTAGCGATAGGACTATGGTATTGTGTGCTATTGACTTGATTTGCGGCTCCCCAAATTTGGAGACGCATACTGATGCAAGGGTGCGATTGAATTTGTTTTGTCAAAAAAAACCAATAAATTAAGTTATGATTCTCATATAGTGCATCTGACTCCTAATAAGCCTTGTAGCACATACGAGGATGCCCGACCCAGCGACTGCAGGTTCCTCTTGAGGTAGAATTCAGCATGAATGGGACAGTTTGCATGCTTACGGAAGTGAAGTTTCAATGTTTGTTACATTAATAACGAACGGAAGTTGGTTTCATGAATTCATTTACTTGTCTGTTCGACTATGCTTAAACTAGAAATGCATAATAATCCTAAATTACCGAAAGAAATTTGGCGGTGCTGAAGGCCAGGATGAAATTATTGTATACAGAGTTGATGCTACAACCGACCCCCCGATGAAGAAAAAATCATTATAAAAAGCCTGAATCAAATGGATTAAGAAGATAACAAATGTGGTGAGTTTTAAAAGCTTTGTACCCACGAATAACTTTAGATCTACGCAAATGTAGAATCTTGCAAAGTAGAAGTCTAACCCCGTCTTGGTCCAGCGTGAATGTGTAGTTGCTCATCCACCCTAGAGTTGTATGGACTATTTGAGGCATAAGTCTCGTAAGAGACATGAACAAAAAAACCTAGAGAGATATGTTAAATGGAAGCAACAAATTAGCCGCACAAAATAAATACTGATATCAACCGACTTAATGATCAATATATAAAGACAAAAATCACGAGACCCAAAAAAATAATCCACCATATGGAACTATATATTGAAAAGAGGATTAGTTGGTATTAGTTGGGGATATAGATGTCAACGGCTATGGTAAATCTATAAACCCAATTCAACCAAACGCACACCAATACAAATGGATCGGTGATAATGATAAATCAATATGCTTAAATAAAAATCAAGTGGACCTCCTAAATCATAAATCCACCCGAATTTTTTTGATTCTGGACGTGCACTAACAACCAATAAAACTATACTATATGTGTTTTGATGTCAACGGCTATGGTATCACGACCAGATCAACTTCCACCAGTAACCATCGAACTGTCAAACTTGAATGTTACAAGATGATAACGTTGGTTTCACTTCATAAATTTCCATAATTGTCAAAAAAAAAGTTCAAAGTAGGTGCATATCAACCACATTTTCTGAGACACAGATAATTACTCGTCAAACAATCAAAAAACCTGGATGGGATTATACGCTCCAACGAGACTCCCACAACACCAAAAAAACAATGAACAAAGTTGACGGAAAGCATTACATATGATCATTAATAGCTGGTATACTGTAATCACATCTATTGAATACTAGACTATCATTATCTATTAGTTTAGATTTCATTGTAACAGGACATAATTCTTATTCATCTAAAGCTGATCGCAGATGGGTTATTCTAACCAATCATGTGATTAAAGAGTCGCGTCACGTTGAGGCTTCATTTGGCTTTCCATTCTAGTGAACCACTCGCCAATTGCGTGTATTCTCTACCATATCTTTTCCGGATGTTAGGCCTTATAGGCCTTAGCACACCAAATACAGCAAGATCACCCAAATTTGGTTCTGAACCACCTACAAAATATCAGAAAGGTTACAACACTTCTCCGACTTAAAGATCAAAAATTATATCCACATCTCAAAGTATACGTATTTTTATGACGAGATTAGAATTCTAAAGTTTAATATGCTCAAAAGAGACAAATATTGGAGTTTGAACATTTCTATAAAGAATGACAAACAGCAAGCAAACACAATTTTTATTTGCAAAAGACACTCACAAAGAAGAAAGAAAAAAAACTTCAATGATAAAAAGAAGCCAAAGTCCATAACATATGCCTACGATTTTATACAAACACATATGCAAATCAATTGAGTTATACATACCTAGATATTGTCTTCCCTTTAACGCATCCACCCATGTCTCAGCAGCTTCATACAAGGCTTTACGCTCATCAGTGACGTTATGTCGCTTCTTCAGCTTTTTTGACACAAAATACATCGCTGCAGGTCCACCATACTTTGCCACAAGCCTTTCGGTGAAGCTAAAGTTGTCTGGAATGGTATCAAAACTAGAATCAGTTCCCACAACTTTACTGCCAAAATTTTAACCGAACTAACCGGACCGGATAAACCAAACAACCCGATAACCGAACTGATGAACACCCCTATATACGTCCTAAAATACAATTAGGGCCAACTCTTGCCAGCTCCTTTTATCAGTCATGAGCTGGATTTTAAAGATTAGGCTCAGGCCCAAACCAATTAACCATTTTGTCCAACTAATCAAACCATTTAACCTACTTTTAAGTCTTTAAGACACACACACATGACACATTGAAAGATACCATGAAATATATATATGTGGCAGTAACATATAAACAAGGGTCAATGTCATAAAATACCTACGAAGTTTCAAAATTGTCCCGACTTCACCAACGAACTAAATTTCGTACTGTCTAGACCAACGAACTTGTTTATTATGTGACAATATGACCAATATGACCGGCTACATTTTCCACGTTATTTTTTTTTATTATTCCACATCACCCTTAACCATTTCTCCTCCATCACCACCACTATTTTTCTTTGGGTCAATATCATAAAATACCTACGAAGTTTCAAAATTGTCCTGACTTCACCAACGAACTAAATTTCGTACTGTCTAGACCAACGAACTTGTTTATTATGTGACAATATGACCAATATGACCGGCTACATTTTCCACGTTATTTTTTTTAGTTGTTGTTGTTGTGTTGGAAACAAGTTGATGCAGCTATTATGAATATTATCACGTTAATAATAACGTAGAGATAAGGTGGTTTAAGCCATGAAATAATGACCGACCAGATAACTGGTAAATCAAATGGAGGTCAAATGGAAGAAGGTTGATTAATTTTCAACCATTTGGATTGATGTGTTTCAATGTCAAGCAAAATTTTAGGTTGATTAAAGATAATGATATGTTTGCGCTATTTTATTTAGGGTTCTCGGCTGGTGGCTATGGGGTATCATAGGATGTGGGTTCATGTAGATGGGTCGGGTCGGAGGGAGGATGGATCCGGAGGTGTAGGTGTAGGTGAAGAAGATGTCGTTGCATGAGGTGGAGGGTGGTGGTGGTGGTTGGGCGGTGGTGAGGGTGAAGAGTGTGGTGATGAGAGAGAGTATGAGATGGGTGTGATCAAGCTTGTGTCAACCAGATATCAATTTTGGTCCAGTATATGAATTGATAACTCAACTAGAAAGATAGTAACTATCTGATTCACTCTTAAGTGTTTTCTTTTATTTTGCTGTCTGCTTTGAGACGTTCTGATAACGAGAACAAGCAAATACAGTGAATCTAATGCATCTATGTTAGATGATTCAACACTTCGAGCTGGAAACCCTGTCAAGGATATTCTTCCCAAATTAAATCTACCTGATCACATGTATAGTATTATATACTATAAAATGGTCCTCACAGAACCGGAGATTAATGTAACCGAACCATTGACGAATGACAAAGCCATATTCGTCTATATCTGTTGTTTATCACTAACATTAAATTTCAGGTACAAGTGACGGCTTTACAGCCTCATTCCAACTGAGTCAAGATTCACCACCTCATGCTTAATCGATAAAGATAAATACATGATGAAAGCTCAAGTACATGTGTCAAAGTCTTACGCAATCTCTGATGTACAGGCACTTCCTCAAAAGAACATTATCGACAAGATTGTTGGGCAATAACTAAGATATATATTACAAGTGGATCAAGTACTACTCCTTCCATTATGTGGTACAAGTAATCATGTCAAAGAAAATGTTGAGGGAGATTGTTAGCAAGCTTTCAAGACCTTGAGCATGAGGGTGGAGACACAAGATCGCAAGGCGGCATAAAGATTCAAGGATAAAATTTTTAAGATTCTCAGAGATGTACAAGTTAAATCAAGGCAAAAGACCGCGAATATAAGAATTTTTGTCAAAAAAGATATCAGTTAACGATCAGAATCCAAGATCACAAGCATGCATATGGATCTTCAAAAGAATTCCCAAGAACACAAGGCTCCAAGACTCAAGACGTCACAAGAAGTGATCCACAAATGCAATGACCACCCCTTAGGGGGAGATTGTTAGTCGTGTTTTTATGTAAAGTAATGGTCATTACTATTCTCGAGCCTTGTATAGAAAAACGTAATTTTTAGGAATGTCTTTTGAGCTAATTAGGCCTTAGTGTCGGGCTAAAGCCCATGTAAATGACCCATGAAAGCCCACACGTCCCTAGTTAGGGTTTTCTATCTCTTGTACTATAAATACCCTTCTACACATAAGGTGAAGGGTGTTGGATAGCACGCACTCGCGGCACGCGCGCACGCGCTCATTGTATTCAACATTATTCCTTTTTCCGATCTTCCTTTTCCTCTCTAAAACTCTCATATTCACTCTCAAAATCTCTTAGTTATTTCGAGTTGGTTAAAAAGTGGCGTATGCCACTTAACTTGTGCCGAGGCTAGTGTCGGGATGAGGCGGTGTCATGGCATGAAATTGGCGGCGCCAATTTAGCTTCCGCTCAGATTTGGAACAACATAAATATGATGATACCTAAACCTCTTAAAAGTAACTTTTTTCTTTTTCTTCACGATGCAAACGCACACATGTAGAGTACTAATATGTTTCTTATCGCTAAAAGCGGAGGGTACCCTTGGCTGGTAGCCAGACGCCATCACAGCAGCCCAACAAATTCTCACGCCATCCACATTGTGCCTTAGCTGCTAAGTTGTGGGCTGGCAAATACCAGCCAATGCCATAGTTTGTTCTCTCTCTGTTAGAACCAAAATAATCACTTCACTTCATTATGAGAACAAGAAAAGTAAGGAAGAAATAGGAAGAATGTAGAGTAGAGAACAAGAGAGAGAAGTGATGAGGAAAAATTTTTGGGAAAAGTTTACTTGAAATGTGTAATTACAAATGACCCAACCCCCTCACTTTTCTGAGGAGGTATATATGTATCAAAAACTAAAAGGCTCTCATGCTTTCTTTAGTATTCTACGGGTTCGGTGCTCAGGTTTACTTGGCGTTCACCAATACACATGACCGGTTAGCTTACATTTAAGAGTCCGTTTACCCGTCTAGCCTATTACAACGTATATTTAATTAATGACCGAGACCTAATATAATAAATGAACGAACTTCCTTGTTCGACTTAATATTTTAAGGCTAACAATATCCCCCAAAGTGAGTTCATTGTGACACTCCTTCGTGAGATCAATGAGATTGCTTTTGTCGTTAAGCTCTTATCTTTGTCTTGGTCTTTATCTTTTTGTAGGCTTGTTCCTTCATGCTTTGTGATCTATGATCTTGAGCTTTTGTCATTGCCTTTTGACTTTGTCTTTTCATCCGAGATCTTTAACTCTTTATCCTTCCGTCTTGATTGTCTTTGCCGCCTTGTGATCTTGTGTCTTAACCAACATGCTCATACTTTGCATCATCTTGAAAGCTTGCTAACAATCTCCCTTGATAGACTTGATATCTTTGAAGGAAGATCTTGTATATCAGAGTTTGTGCAAAAGTCTTTGTTTTTAATTCTTAAGCTTTCATGATTCTTGAATCTCGATGCTTATAGTATGTCTTTGTAGTTTGAGCATAAGCATGTGGTAATGAATCCGACTTCAGCTGGAATAAGGCATCACCATCTCCATCTTTGTGTATCCTGAAATAAAACACTTAGACTATAAAGCAGTCGTGGAACGAATTATGGCTTTTCATTAGTCCAGATATCTTGGTTTGTTTAAACCTTTGGTTCTGAGAGGAACCATTTTACAGTATAAATATTATACCTGTGATCAGGTAGATTCAAAGAATCTCCTTGACAGGGTTTCCAGCTCAAAGCATAGGATCTTCTAACACAGAAGTATTAGATTTACCATGCTTGCTAGTTCTCATTAACCGAACGTCTTAAAGCAGACAACACGGTAAGAGTGAATCAGATAGTTACTATCTTTCTGATTAAGCCGTCAATTCATTTCCTAGAACAAGTTTGCTGTTAAATGAGTTCGCACCATCGTTTCTTTCCAGTTGACACAAGTTTGATTCATATAGAATCTCGCAAGTCACCTACCAAGAGCTTGTTTGATGCTGGCTCAAGCAGGATTTCCATCTTCACTGTGAATACCTTAAGTTTCACTCAGATGTTCTGGCATAATCACAAGGATAATGCGTAGGACTCTTGTTATCAGGTTGTGAATTAATTGATGTTCAACAAGTGTTAGTAATGGAATGTGTCCTAATGAGATTTATTTATGGATCTCTTGGCTCCAAGACTCGAGTTAGTGCTCGTTTGCCGGTTTTAGTAATAAAAGTGGAGCAGACTGCCACCTATTCAATATCTACTATCTCGGAGTGAGAAAGTCAAGTTAGAGTCGTAGTGGATCTTCTACTGACAAATGAGACAAGTGTAGTTTCTGTTTAGAGAAAGAAACCGAATGCTGGGAAGGGTTTTCGCATTGCTTCATACTGGGTCCATTGATGTCTTCTTCAATATCAGCAAGCACATTGTGATTTGACAGCATATGTATTTGACTGGTTTATGCTAAAAGTTGTGTGGATAGATTATGTCTTGACTCGGTTTCTGCCTAAAGTGTGTGGAGGGCTTCTTTCTTTAGACCCTTTATCCATACATTTCTTTTTCATTCTTTAACCCCTTCAATGCTTACCAAGACGTCATTACTAACACCTTGTTGTGATTGTTCCAGTGTTAGCTCAATCTTAGTCGGCATTATTCCCTTATACTCATTCATCTCCAATCATACCTAAGGACTGCTATTTCTAACTATGGAGTGTCCTTGGGTAGATCCCTCCGGTTCTGGTTGGATCATAGGACTGATTCCTAACCTAACCACCTTATGACTTCAGAATCGTCGTGAAATTAAGATGTTGTTGGGTGTAAGATCGTAACCATAAAACCTTTTCTGAAGAGCACATTTTGAGTCATTTAGATCACTTATTATTTTCAAGATCACATTTTAATTGCATTTCTCCCCTTATTTTAAATACTAATTTACTTAGTTTTTGAAATACCTTGTGATTAAAATTTGTCTTGAAAGATCTCTGGGGAGAAAATATTATCATTATGAATTATATGGAACTTTATCTTCTTGCTCCCCCTCTCAATTTTACAATGTTTTGACACCAAAAAAAATATACCAAGTTGTTAAAATGAATTTAAAAGTTATGGGTTACAATGTGTATTGAGCACACAATTTTGAATGATTATGAATTGTCATATAAGAATTCTTGAAAAAAAAATATGCTCAACCACCTAATCATCTTATAACATACAATCTATTGAGTAGTCATTATTATTCCAGATATGTTATTGAGACTTTTTATAATGTGTTGAATACATAAGAATTGTCATGTGATGATGTATCCAACAACATTAAAACATTGTTTTTCGAAAAACTCCCCCTCAAACATTGACTCATTTTGAAAATGACACCAATTGTAGAAGAATTGTCTTGTAAACTTATGAGGGATGGAGTGTTGAACACACAATTTTGAAAGATTATGAATTGTCATTAAGGAATTCTTGAAAATTTGTGTTCAACTTTTTGAAAAACCAAATGTTAGAAGACTTCTCTTCTAATTTAAGGATAAGCGCACTAAAATGTACACGTTCCTTTGTCGTTAGGGACCGAGTTACATTCTGAGAGCAACTACAAGTCAAAGAGAAAAATTGAAATGACATGTTTTGAAAGCATTTGAAACTCCTATTCAAGCTTCATTTATACGCCCGTGTTAATATTAATCAACATTTCTAGGTACGTAAATGTTATCGATTCCAAGAGACATGTTGAGAAGATTCTTTTTATGAAATATTTTTTGATTTTTTGATTTAGTTTTTTCTTTTTGGAATTTTATGTTTTTGT
>BQNB010083014.1:0-29157 GCA_026074375.1 Tanacetum coccineum
ATAGTATGATGACCCATTTAAAATTGTTTTATGCCAAAAAAAAGGGGGGGACGTTTCAAATATACTTCATTAAAATTATCTACACATTTTTGACAGTGTCATTTCATCTTGTCAATCCTCTATAAACACTAGTTCACCATCTTGCTCTCCATCTCCCAAACATCACTAATGATATGCTTTCTATACTAGTTGTAAATATGACCCTTCCTTTGTTAATTTATCGTAACAACATGCTTTGCATACTCATGTGTTGATTATATGTTCTTGTTTAATTATTTGCTTTGTCATTATCTCAGTAATTAGGTAACAATTTGATTAATTGAAAAATGCATAAACCGTAGAGAGGTTCTATTTCATTTTTTTATTTGTGTTTCTAAATGTCAAGGAATAAACATGATTTACATGATGCTTGCATTAGAAGTAATTGTGTCTCTTGTATGATGTCTTGTATGATCTCATTTTTTTTCATTTTAATACATGGTGATTTTTGATATGAAAATGTCTAGGCTTGATAGTTCTTATTCCTTGTTGGCATTCCTTTATTCTATTCGTATGGCATTCTAATTTATGCATGCTCAATCATAGTTTACATGATATTCTCATGTTTCTCCTTATATGTCAATGTTACATGATTTATTTGCTACTTGTGCACTCATATTATGTCAAAGCATTTTTTTGATATACTTGTAGAAGTTTAGGATCTTCTTTTTGAAACCTTATTGTTTTAATTAAGAACCAAAATCGACAAACAAGCGAATGAACAATACAACAAGGTTGATACTTATTTTTGACAAATGAACGAACTCAAAAGCAATATGAGATCTCGTGCTTATTTGTTTCCTTCATCGCAAATCTTTCGCATCATTGTTAGTGCAATTGATTTTCTAATCTAAATGATCTTCTTCCTTATACTTGTGTTTGGTTGATCTACTTGGAACATGCTCTTGTATGAATATTCTTATTCCTCATATCAAATGTTTTTTCGAACGCGCACCATGCCTTGTTTAAGCTAGTTGCATCATATGACCTCATCCTTTTAGTTTTTCTTATTTGTGTGTCCATTTGAAAACATGTTTTGTTCATATACATATCTATCTACGTGTCTACTTGTTAAGTCATTCATGTGATAATACTTGAACAAGTTTTCTTTCGTGCTTATTGTTATAAATGTTTGAACTATCATGTTGTAAAATGATATTCTTGCTTCTATCCTCTACTAACTCTTTTGGATTTGTGTAGGTCGATTAAGATCGATTTCCTTATCAGGATAATTTGTGCTCATTCGCACATATATCATACCTGAATCCATATCTATTTCTTTACATTCATGTATATTCATCATAAACATACATTGTTAGTTGCTTGCAATGTCATCACCATCTTTCGCCACTCTCACAAAATTTTCATGTCTAGCAACCCCATTGCTTCATTAACCCAACAAGGTAAGGTTTAGAGTAAAACCCTTTTACTTCTACCAACATTGAGTCTTACACCAAGTCTCTCCTATAAGAAGAATTATCATGAACCCTTCCGCCACCACCACAACCACAACCTACTAGCAACTCACAATCAATACAACCCATAACGGTTAAATCACCTTCCGCAATACATAAAGTCTAACTCAAGTCTAACTCAAACCTTCCTCTATAAATAGTGCACCATTTTTGCTCTTCTTCTTCACTCCTACCTCTTGTATCTTACCTCTCTTCATAATGCCTAAAGAAAACAAAACTAATCTAAAACGAACAGCAAGAACTAGTGTTAGGCCATGTTGTTTTGTCAATCCAAAAACCACTTCTCCTCCCTATCAACCATTATCTCCACCATTGGACTACACTTCAGGAGCTCCACCAACTACTCCAACAATCACTCCACCACTATCTCTAATAATTAACTCCAATGAAAATTGTTTGCTTACTCCTAAGTTAACTCCTCCTTTATTGACTTCGCCACCACCCACTCCTACTCAACCATCCAATCTCACCTCACCGGTAGCTATTAACCTTGATCTCATTGAACTCTTGTTCTCTACTCCACCATTTTCTTTATCTTTCCTTGATTTGCTAGATGATCTTCCATCATCAACAACAAATCCATCGCCTCCTAGACCATCCCTTGCAACCATTGAACATTTGGCAAATGAGCTACCTCCTATTCTCCCCATGAACTCTACTTTTATTTCGCCAAATCCGAAGTTAGAACCAACACTTCCTCCTCTCCCTCTACAATACATAGGCATCTCCGAGTCATCCACATATCCCATAAGCTCACTTCTTTATGTTGTCATAAGCCAAATGAATTTCGTAATGAAATGCGTCTCATTCTCAAACATGTATATACAATCTCTAACAACCTCGCCACTAAAAACAACCTCGATGATGCAAGTAGTAGGATTATACTCTTTGACATTATTTTACTTATATTTTACTTTTCTAAGAGTTTCTTTTGGAAAATCATATTGCATTCTAGTTTTAGAGAATCATATTGCATCTTGTTTTATATGACTTCCTCGAAAGATGAAATTACATAAAATTTTCTTTTGTAGGTTCAAGCATATACTCCTTATGGTCTATGGCTTATTCATCCAAGGATGAAGTTTGCATCATTCATTTTTTCTTTTTGTAGGTTCATTTTGACGCCCTCGAGCAAGGGGGAGCATTCGTCAAGAAATCATATTGAGTCGTCTATACACTTGTTGTATATGACATATTTATCTATGGATAAAAGCTATTATTGCACTAATTTTTTGTTTTGTAGGATCATACTTGACGTCCTCGAGCAAGGGGGAGCTTCCGTCGAGCTTTTATAGCATGCATCTTATATACACTTTGTTGTATATATTTTACTCGTCCAAGGACAAATCTAGTTTTGCACTAATTTTTGTTTGTAGCTTTTTTAATCATATCTTGACGCCTCGAACAAGGGGGAGCACTCGTCAAGGGGGAGCATGCACGCATTCATCATCATTCTTACTCTTCGAAATCAAGCCATCTGATCTAATCTTCTCTCTAACCATCTGATCTCTTTCTCTATAAATACCAAGCCATTTCTCATGTTTTCTCACACCTTTTCTTATCTAATCTTCTCTAAAGTTTTTATATTTTTATGTTGCACGAACCTAACCGTTTTTGTAGGTACAAATTTCTAATTTGATCCGTGGATCCGCTATAGACCAAGGACATTTACCTAGAGATGCAACAACATAAGGGGTTAGAGTAGACTATTTAACTTCACTAGGGATGATGCAAACTCGCCTTTTCGGGGAGAAATGAAGTTAAACTCCAAGGACACACCCTTTTTGTTTTGACAAAAGGGGGAGAAGAGTGTAAACGGAGAAGGTAATGTAAAAGGTATTATGGGGATACAAGTAACTTTTACATTTACTATATATTACGTTTACATATTTTGTCATCATCAAAAAGGGGGAGATTGTTAGTGCAAATATTACGGTATTTAATCTACACATTCTCGTTTATTTTGAGAATGACAAAATTATGACTTGTAATACATATCGTTAAATGTACAAGTTACTCGTCATCATATTTTGTCTCAACATACATCAACAACTCTCGACATCTCGAATCCTCGTATGTTACAACACAGGTTCATACATGTTTGTTATGTTGCATTATGATCAAACCTCATTTTACATTTGCATCTACAAGTATTTTATTTAAACAAGTAAACTTTATTTTGACAAGCACTCAACTAGACATTTTACTTTACAAAAGTTTACTTACACTTTAAATATACAAGTTACTTTTTTACTTTAGGAAAATAGAATAGAAAATGATTTTTTACATCATGCATTACATCATCTAAATCTGAAAAAAATCTCTCCAAGATTACATAAGATCTTTCAAGATTTTGCAAATCAAAATTTGGATTTTGTTACTGTTGGCCGGTGCCTTTGGTTTACAAGCCGGTGCCCTTACTGTTGGCCGGTGCCTTTAGCCGGTGCCATTCAGCTTTTTCTATAAATAGAGGAGCCTTTCACTCCGATTTTCATCACTAAAAACACACTTTTTCACCCCTTTTACACACACTTTCTCTCTAGTTTTAGGACATTTAGATATGTAGAAACACACTCATTAATCACTTCCATTTTGCATATGATCATAATGCTTCTAACTTTCATTTTGTTGTAAGCATACTTCTATGATGATCCACCAAAGCAAGCCTTGAAGATCTTTCCATTTCCATCCGCCACCAAGCATATACATATGAAGATCTACATAATTGAAGGCTTCCCATTAATGGAAGTTTATTTAGATTATGCATTTGTATCCATTAGACATATTGTCTTGGATCATCATTGTAATCACATTTTGTATCACCAAATAGGATTAGATGGTTTATGTGTTTGTGCCATAAAACACATGATTTGTTGTGTTGGGTTTGGGTTGGTTCTACCCGGTGTGTAAGGACTCGGTATCTAGCTTTGTATCGGATAAAGTGTAAGCGATGATGGGTTAGATCTACCCGGTGTGTAAGAACTCAGTATTTAGCTTTGTACCGGAAAAAGTGTAAGCAACGTTATGTAAGGTTTTCTCCGCCAAGAAGGGAGCGTGTTGATCTAGTGAAGTAACTCTCAAGTTGGGTACTTGGGGAGTAGAGTAGGGCGGAGAGGAGCTCCGTGACCGAACCACTATAAATCATCGTGTCCGGTTTACATTTCCTCTTACATCTTGTATTACCCTTATTTACATTTATATCTTTACATTTATGCTTGCATAATATGCTTGTTGTATGTTGATTTTGATCATGAATGTATCGCATAGTCTAAACATCTTAGTTGCGAAAAAGTTAAGGCATAGTACGTGTGAGCTTTATGTTTAGACTATTGTTTAATGTACTCTTGATGTTTATGATTGTGTTGTGACTACTTGGTTATTCTATGCTTTCATATAGACATGAATATGTTTGGTACTTTTCATATTACGTCGCGATTAATCGGGGATTTGATACGAAAAGTTTTTGATTTTTAAACGAAAACGTATTCACCCCCCTCTACGTTTTCCACAGTACCTTTTCATAAACAAAATGATGGTCTTAAAAAGAAAAACTTGCAAAAAATAATGAAGCTAAAATGGTAATTTATAATGCTTTGCCACGTAAAGAATATGAAAGAATTTTTATGTGTCAAACCTCAAAAGAGATTTGGGATACTTTGCTAATCACACATCAAGGTATTGATGAATAAAACCAATGTGATAAGTCTTATGAAGATGAAAGAAGATGAAGAGAAATTGGTGTCGATTAGCCAATGTGCTAAGTCGTGACACAGTGATGCGTTTATCTTGAAATTCATATAGGATAGTGGTAAGCGATAGCTAGCAACCTGGTGGACTGTATACTTCGTTCTTTTTACCAAAGCATACATCTGTACTGTTTTCCATTAAAAATAGTTAGCATGTTTCTTTGATGTGTACACTTGGACTTATCGAGTACTTGTGCTTGGTAAATTACATCTCATTTGTGGCAAACGTGTTGATAAAAATATAATGCCTAAAAACATTACTAATATTTTTTCACGTCTTTACGTTTTGATAATCAAAAAATATAAAAACGTTCAACGTAAAACTAAACGTAAACAAGTAATTAGTAGTAAATTCTCATTTCAACAAATACATCACAAGACCTTTTCAATTCATCTTCATAAACCATAAGATTGTTGTAAAGGTCATCAATATCATATTCTCAATCAATGTCTGGGCTTATTTCTCATGATGGGGCATATTTGATTTCCATAAAGAAGGAAGACTTCTAAGGAACTTTTGGTTGATATCTTCCTTTGATATTGGAGCACCATGAACCTCCAATTGACTTATCAGTTTTTAGAATCTATCATAAGCTTTGTCTATGCTTTCATTTGATGCAGTAGAAAAAAATTTCAAAACACAATATCAATAAAGAAAACATACATTAAAAGTGGAGGTTTTTACGAAAACACTTTTTCTGATCTTCTTAGACTTCTAACATTACACCACCTTGATTTGAGTGCCCTCCCAGAGTGATTTAGCTATCAGCAACATTGTGAACTTGAGGAGGTTTCATCAGGTACTGACTAAAAGAAGATGCTTTTAAACTCCTTCGTGATTTCTTCTAGCAGCCAGTTGTTTGGCAGTCTTAGGAGCAGGAGGGGCAGGATGTTCTCCACGTTGTTGTGCTGAATCTTCGTACTTGTTATCCATTAACAATAAACATACACCATTGATTATGGTCTGCTATGACAGATATATTTGTCGCATTCCTCATGCTAATAATTATCGTTTCTCCTTACCTGATGATAGTGATCCTTCATTGCAGTGATTTGGGGAGGAGGGAATGTCTCTGTTCTGCCATCTTACAATGAGTATCTGCTTATTCAGAGTTTCCATCACGCCTCTGATCAACCACATGTTAGGAGTATCAGATTTACTGAATAGATATTTAACCTTCAGCTTGACAAAGAGTTTGATTCTTTAGATAATTCTTAAAGCTAAATTAATGATAACATGAGTAAACACTATTGATTGTTTGCACGAATATAATCAATAATGATAAGTAAGAACAAAATTGTAATATCACAAAAGAACTGTTATATTAAACTTTGAAATGATGCCTAGGTTATAGTTACAAACCTATCGATTACTATTTATCTTTGATAATCTGTAGTGTAGAACCTATATCTAACTAACCTATGCCTAGGGTTCCTTTTATTAGACTACGGAAACCCCTATTGGGCTTTACAAAACGCATATAACGATAATGCATATCCTTTCCTAGATATCTCATGCATATCTTTAACCTCTAAGCTACTTCTGGTAAGACAGCAAATTAACTATTACAATTAAGCGTTGTATTACTATTTAACACTACCAGTACTAACTATGATAATCTTTTAATCTACCAAGTAATAATATGTAACTAGCAGAACATCATAAACTATAATTCACACTAACAGATGTTTAAGTTGTGATACGAAATTCCTAAACATACTTTATGACAGTCAAACCCCGAACACGCTATTCGTCCAGGGCCATGTTTGCGGTGGCCATGGTTGTGACAATTGGTTATCAAAGCCAAGGTTAATGAGAAAACTATGCGTAGTATAGTAACTAGGTTGGTTTTTAATAAACCAGTATCTGTGATCTAAAGTGTTTTACGTGTGCCTATATACGTGTTTTTCCTTAAACCGATACGTGAAGTACCATTTTGCCCATCCTGAACATGCTATGATATGGGTTTATCCCTGCCTTGTGTTTTATTTCGTTCCTGCGTGATATTTCTTTGCGTTTTTTAAATTTTGCCCTTTTGATTATTTTGGCTATGGAGCTTCGTTTGGTCTTGCGTCTATTCACTTCTCTGCGTTTTCCCGTTTACCTTACGTTATATCCTCATTTTACATGTATGGAAGTTGTATATATATTATATGATATATATATATCAATATCATATATATCATTATATATATATATCATATTAAATATATTTATATTATTATATTATACATACATAATATATAAGGCATTGTGAGTGACACAATGGTCTTGTTTATTTTAAGACATTGCGAGTGAAACAATTATCTCGTTTACTTCTAAAACATCGTGCATAATACGTTGGTCTTTAAAACTTTTTACGGCTTTACATTATACCGCTTTGCATCAATTTGAAACCCGTTGCAGTCTGTCGACCCCATTGATCATTTACTATTCAGACTCTCGAAGATGACTTTCGAACAACCGCCCCATACTGTTGATACACTACGTCTCTCGTACACAGCCTACTTTTATTACTTATTCGTAAACTTCTAGAAAAATGACGAATTAATTCGCACTCAACTTTAACGGCATCACACTTCATAACATTCTATTTCTTTTTGGAAAAACAACTTTTGAAATTCGACTTATTTTATTTCGTTTTACATCCTAAAGATTTGCTTCTGAATCGCTGAAGAATAATACAACAACGAGACAAGGAATGAGTTCCGCGAGGATCGAGCGTATTGTAACCCGACGAATTGCTAATGCTATTAAAGCTGTTGTTGTCTATGAGGCAAAAATCCGCGTAGCTCACGACTAAATGGATCAGGTCGTACGTTAGGAAACCGAGATGGTAAGGAATGCCAATAACAAAATAAACGACAAAAGGTAGTGAGAGCTTACACTGGTAGACCAAATAACAAAATTAGATATGTAGGAAAGTTACCTTACTTCAACAAAAGTAAGTTGCGCCAACACTGCGCATTCAGTGGAGTGCATAACTACAAAGAAAGTTGGGCCATATGAGTAGAGATTGTAGGACACCCGTTTTGATAACAACATAGAGGCCGCAGTGGCAAATTAGAAACCTGGAATACCTATTGTAAGTGTGGAAAATCAGGGACATTACAAGAGTGATTGTCTAAATCTGAACATCGTGCGAACCAGTAGTCTATAGTTAGTTGAAAAGTAAAAGCTCGCGAGAACTCCAAGGTCGTCAGAGATAATGTTGATACTTAAAAAGCAGATGTTCCTATCGTACTAGTTAGAACCTAAGTCGACTTGAACCGTAAAATATTAGAGTATTGCCACTCAGTACTTCCTTTGTAAAAATTATTGGGTATTGTGTGGATGTTTTAAACAATCTGTTAATATCTGTGTCATGACTGATTTTGTTAGTTTACACTTCAATTCTCAATTAATTATGTGAGGGCACTCCTCAAATCATATTATGTCTTACAACCTCCCATATTTCACTATTATTTTATAAACCGCTTTACTGTTATAGACTAATTGGATGTTATCTTATGAACTATTTTAGTGTCGTTATAATCTAATTGGATGTTATCCTATGAACTATTTTTGTGTCGTCTTACGTTCCACTAGCGTCTTCCAAACCATTTTGCCATTATTTTATAAACCATTTTACTAGTATAAACTATTTGGATGTTGTCGTATGAACTACACTAGCGTCGTCTTACAAACAAAAATACTATTGTTTATAAACTACTTTCCGTCAGTCTACGAACCGTTTTGCTAAACAGCTTATTAATCACTTTACTATCGTCCTATAAACCATTTTGCCATTATCTCATAAATTATTCTACTATCATCTCATAAACCATTTTTGCAATCATTTTTAAGAAACTAAATCGTTTTTCATCCTTTAACCTATTTCATCGTCATTTATAAACTCTTTTGCCATAATTTTATAAATCGTTTCGCTAACACCTTATAAACTATTTCGATATCATCCTACAAACCACTTTGTCAACATATTATAATTATCCTACTATTACCTCATAACTTATCTAGCTATCATTTAATAAACTAATTCGTTTTCATCTTATAACCTATTTTACGGTTATTTATAAACTCTTTTGCTAACCCATTACAAACTACTTTGCAGTCATCTTACAAACCATTTCGTTGTCACCTCATGAACTATTTCGTTGTCATTATAAACTATTCGCTGTCAATTTACAAACTATTTCATCGTCATCTTATGAACTACTTCGTGTCTTTTACAAACTAATACGTTGTCACTTTATAAAGTTTTGGGTTGTCAACTCGTAAACTATTTGATACCATATTATGAACCCCCAAACTGTTATATTATAAACCGTCACGTAATTTTCTCGTAAACTATTTTGCTATCACCTCATAAAACATTTTCTGATATTTTACAAAATATCTTGTGTCGTTATATAAACTACCTTGTTTTCATTATTACGAACTGTTTTGCTACCTTATAAACTATAACGTTTATACCCTATAAGATTTTAAACATATCACTAGTTTTGACGAAATGAACATTGCATCGTTAGTCCTTAATTATACATAGCCTGATCACCTATGTATAATTCAGGGAGGACCATGCTATGCTGGGAGTAGTCACCATAAAATTTTGTCAATTTACCCTTACTTTCCATTTTTATTTTCATTATTTTCTCTACATTGTCAACGGGATTATAATGTGCTCGTGTTTTATTAATATTTTGCGTGCATATTCATGAGTCGTGTTGGTCATGTGTACTCGTGTCACCACACCCTTAGCTGAGAGACCGAATCACGCTCCCTGTAGTCACGATAAATATGAATTGTAAGAACTTAGAATGTAACCGACTTATCCTTTTAATTGGATGATATCCAGGAGAACTAGGAGATTTCCTTCAATATATTTACCTTTTCGTGAGTTAGAATTAGGTAAATTATGAGATTCTTGTACCGATAAAACTTCTGATGGACCTGAAGTTAAAGCAATGGAAACAATTATTGCAAGAACATAGAACCTAGTTGATAGAAGCCTCACCTCCGCTAAGATTTTCCCTTTTAGTGACATCGTCCCATCTACTGTAGACACTAGGTACTCTATTGAGTTAGCCAATGAAAAGATTATAGAAGTTGATACCAACATTTGAGGTTGTGTACTGAATATTCTGAATCATCTATTCAAAATAGCCTTAATGCCCACAGGACTTGGTAGTTCGACGTTATCATCGGTATAGATTAGTTGACAAAGTACAACACCATGAGAAATTGTGATTAAAGATCGTTCATATCCCCTTAGGTGATGAAACCTTAACGATTCGAAGCAATAGGAGTAATGGATATGCACCGATAGTTGCTAGTAAGCAGAGTTGTTTGATAGGATTGGTACGTTAGAGCGGGATAACTTGAGACTCAGAGGTATGTTATATGTTGAGAGAAAGAGAGTTGACCGTCTTCGGCATAGTATGTCGTATACTCAAAAGGATTTGTAAGACCGAGTTCCTCACCCTGAGGAGCTCCGATGTTGTTCGTCAAAAAGAAGGATGGATCCTTCAAGATGTACACTGACAACCGAGAATTGAACAAGCTAACTGTGAAGAACCGTTACCCGTTACCTAGTATAGATGATCTTATCGATAAGCTACAAGGAATTAGCATTTATTTGAAAATCGACGTAGGGACTAGTGACCACTAATTAGAGTTCGAGAAAAGGGTATTCTAAGACCGCATTTAGGACCCATTATGAACAATTTAAGTTTCGGGTCATGCCATTTGGTTTGATCAACACACCAGAGGCATTCATGGATCTCATGAATCGGGTGTACAAACCATACTTGGATAAGTTCGTGATAGTATTCATCGATGATATCTCTATTTGCTCAAGTAGAAATAAGGAGTACGAGGAACGCCTTAGGCTTATCTTGGGATTGCTTAAGAATAAGGAATTGTACGTCAAATTCCCTAAGTGCGAATTCTGACTCTTGAAAGTGCAATTTCTTGGCCACGTTGTTGATAGTCAAGGCACTCACGTCGATACCGCCAAGATTGAGTCAATCAAGGATTAGACAACGTCTACGACTCCAACGAAGATACGAATTTTTTAGGTCCTACCGGCTACTACCGATGATTTATTAAAAGTTTCTCTAGGTTATGGAAACCTCTAACCGAACTAACTTAGAAAAATGTGAAATATGAATGGGAAGAAAAAGAAGAGGAAGCCTTTCAACTGTGATGTAGAAACTTTGTCGTGCACCGATTTTAGCATTTCTTGATGGAACGGAAAACTTCGTGGCTTATAACGCCTCACATAATGGATTTGGCACTATAATGATGCAGACAGAAAAAGTGATAGCTTACGACTCTCGACAACTAAAAGTTCATGAGAAGAACTACCCGACACATGACCTAGATTTAGAAGCAATAGTGTTTACTCTCAATATTTAGGAACACTACCCGCATGGCATGAAGCGCACCACGTTTACAAAACATAGGAGATTACAACACATTCTAGATCAAAAGGAATTAAACATGAGACCATGTAGATTGTTAAGATTGCTCAGTGATTTCGATTATAAGATTCGATATCACCCTGGAAAAGCAAGCGTTGCGGCAGACTTTCTAAGCAGAAATGAATGAGCTAAGCCTCTCAGGGTGAGAGCCTTGGTGATGACCATTAATTCAAACCTACCACTACAAATTCATGAGGCACGAGTAGAAGCTCTCAAGAAAGAGAACGTTAAAGATGAGAACCTTTATGGTGTGGACAAAGAGTTTGAGAATCGTCTTGATGGAACTCTCTACATTAGGAGGAGGAGTTGGTTACCACGCATTAGAGACTTAGGAGAATTGATTAAGCATGAGACACACAAACCTAACTATTTCATTTACCCTAGAATCAGATAAAATACATCACAACCTTAAGCAGTTTCACCAATGGCCGATATGGAAGCAGGCATCGCCACCTATGTCAGTAAGTGCTTGACGTGTTTAAAAATGAGGAACGATTACCAGAAGCTATCTGGTTTCCTAGTACAATCAGAAATACCCCATTGGAAATTGGAAAATATGGCCATGGATTTTATCACAAGACTACCAAAGACAACAAGCAGTTACGACATGAATTGGGAAATCGTGATCATCAAAAGAATTATGCCAACGTGAGACGCAAACCCTTAGAATTTCAAATTGGAGATAAGGCCATGTTGAAGGTATCGCCTTAAAAAATAAGTGATACGTTTTAGCAAACGGAGAAAGCTAAACCCTAGATAGATCGAACCTTTTAAGAATCTAGCTAAAGTAGGAACCGTTGTTTTTAGACTTAAACTTTCACAACAGGTAAGCAAGGTTCACAGTACTTTGCATGTGCTAAACCTGAAGGAGTGTTGGTTTAACGAAACACTCACCATTCCGCTGAATGAGATTTAAATCAACTACAAGCTCTATATCATCAAGGAACCGGTTGAGATTATGGACCAAAAGCCAAACGATTGAGGAAAAGTCGTATTCTTATTGTCAAGGTTCGTTAGGACTCAAGAAGGGTTCCCGAGTTTACCTGGGATCGTGAAGATCAATTCCTAAATAAATACCCTCCATTTTTCTCAAAATCTGTAACGGCACTCAATGTCACGTCTTAAGCTTTAAGGACAAAGCTCTTTTAACGGGGAAAGGATGTCACAACCCATAAATTTCCAATCAATAATTTAGCCGTTTCCGTTTGATAATTTGATTTTTTAACGTTTCGTTTAATTTTTACGTGTAATCGGGAAGTTGTCCCGTTACAATATGAGAATCGTCTGCGGGAGCGAACCATACTGTATTTCATCGTAGTCTTTCGTCATTGAACACATTTTTACGCTTTTAATTAATATTTAAAATTTCATAATTTTTCGTGAAGTCGTTAGTCATTTTCGTTGTTTACGTAATCGGTTAAGTATATTAATGCATGTATGCATGGAAAACTTGAAATATTTTCGTGTAAACTTTAGTTATCGTCCATATCATATTCATGAGTCAAAAATTTCATTCACCCTCTTCCCTTGATATATTGTGGATGCCTAAACCCAAACCAAATGCACCATAAGCCTTGAAATTAATTAAATGGCTTATTTTTTTGAACTTCTCATGCATGTGGGTGAAAGTGACACATGAGAGAGTCCTTCTCATGCACAATTTCTCAAGTTTGACAACACTATGTGATTACTTGCACCCCTTGACTCCATTTGACTTAAAATTCAAATTTAAGACCTAATTCATGAACCTTGATCAAAAAATTTTGAACCACATAGTCCTTGTGGCTTGCCTATTATCGAACCACACACACACACTTTTGGTGTGTGTTGGTCACTTATACTCCACTTGACAAGTCAAAACCCTAGCTCTTGGCCTATAAATACCATCACATATCATAACTTAGGGTTTCATAATCATTTTCAAGCCTCTAAAAATTTCTTTCTCTCCCTCTTGTCTTCTTGAAACCCACGGCCAACCAACACCCTTATAGGGTTCCCATTTTCTTTGATTTCTTGCATAATCCAAGCATACTAAGTTCATTTCTAAGAATATCTAAGGTGTTTACAAGTATTGGTTCTTTGATTTAAGGGTTTTCTTTAAGATCTACAAATTAAGGTTTGGTTATTATTTGGGGTTTTTCAAGATCTAGTGATTTTGGGTATAGATCTTGTGTTATTGCTTCTTGTTCTTCATTCTTGTAAGTATCTTGGATCTTTCTTTGTGGTTTGCTTATGTTCTTCTTATATGTTCAAAGATCCATACATCCATATGTTGTGTTTTATTTTTTTTAAAGATTTTAAAGCAAGATTTTATAAATAATGATGCTACTTCATTTCACTAGTTAAATACTATGTTCTTGGTGAGATGAGAGTGGATGAGTGTTGCAACAATAGAAATGAAGGGATTAGGTTAGATTTAGGTGTGGTTTTGTTGTGGATTAGTTGTGAATGGAGATTAGGCTAGATTAGGCACTATTGTGAAGTTTGGGTGGATTTTGGTTGCGTTTTTGACAAAAAGTGCTTGCTGATCCGAAATGGTTTTGAGGTTTTGGTCGACCTAAAAATGTTTTCATTAGGCGTAAAAGTAGTTTTTGAAGAGCTTGTTTCGAATAGATAGTTTTTCATATATCGCACATTAAAATCGGACTTAAAACGGCCAAGTTATAGTCAAATGAAACTTGAAACATTTTTCGGCAAAACCAAGTGAATAGTTGCTGATGTGAATAGTAAAATGGGTTTTCGGACATTTTTGGACTTTCTAAACACTAGCGAAACATATAGTAACACATTGATTAGTATCATTTAAAGACGTCGTTAACATATTTTAGGAAAAGCGAGAAAGTTACTAAAAATAGTAAGTTTGGTAAAAATTTAGCGAAACGGACATAGAAGTTAAGCGATTAAGGCTAGTAAGTGCGTTTTGAAAATAAGGAAACTTAATAAATATAGGACGGTATTAACATTGTGAAACTAAAAACTTTCCTAAAATATAATACAACTTTATGAAAAATAAGTAATTTTGGTTTAAAACGCGTAAACTTAACGAAAAACTATATGATTTTATTTCGTCATGATTTGTTAATCAAACTAAAGCAAACACACATGGATGTATTTTGGTGATGAACATATTGTGCATTTCTTGGCATACTTTTCGTGTTTCTAAGACGCGTTATTATTCTAGGTCGCGACTAGATTTCTATATCATCTTTTTCTTGCGTGAATTATCATTTGCTCATCTTGCTAAGGTGAGTTCATAGCCTTATGTTATACTACTTTTACTTTACTATTTTGGGGTGAGAAACATTGCTTGTTTTCAAACTATGGACACAGTTACTTTACGTTTCCTTTTCCTGGTTACATGTTGCCTAAGTAGCGAATAGACCACTAATGCCCGAATTATCATGAACCGTCAATTGTTTAACCAACCATACTGGTTAAGTGAGCTCAAATGTTGTAAATAGATCTACTGGAGTAATTATACCTATCCGGGTAAGTAGCGCTTACTAGTTTCGGAGGTCCGAACAAACGGATATATACCATGTCGGAATGTCAATAGGTGATCCTGGTCAGATACCTTTAGGGCGCGGAATACTATTTGGCATATAAAATGCTTCCTTTTAAATTGAGCTTCGGTGTCATGAGCTTAGTGCAAACGTAAATGCTTTTTATGTGAAGTTGTATCTGTTATAACTGTCACGTGCGTACTGTGAACTTGTGGTCCACTTTTAATACTAAATTCAAACCTATGAATTCACTCAACTTTATGTTGACAGTTTTAGCATGTTTTTCTCAGGTGCTTAACTATGGATGTCTTTGCTTGCTTGTTGGTGTTGCCTTGCATTGGACCGATTTTCAAGAATTATTATTATTTATGTTAACATCGTTGTCAAACTTTAAAACCTTTTATTCGCTTCCGCATATTATCGTTGGGCCTATGTAAAACTTTAACTATTTTAATCAATGCAACGATGTTGGATTTTTAAACGTACCCTTAGAGGTCGTTCTTTATATCTTGTGTGATGTGTATTATGACGTCACGCCCCCGGACACGTGTTTTCCGTCTAGGCCCCGTTTGGGGGTGTGATAATTAAAATCTCATGTTCCAACAATACCCCACATTTTCTATTCAAAACCAATAATACCCCACATTTAAATAAGATAATTTAAAGTTATTATTCTATTTTCATCAAATGTAATATGACATGCATCAGATTAGGTGTCTTTTGTACTTAAACCTATCCTAATGAGTACTTATCGAATCTACTTTGTGGGTAGTGAACATAAGTCTTGAACTAGCCACGTTGTATAATAAATCAAGACAATGAGTATCCCACATATCATATTTATGTAATAAAAAATTATTACCGTTGTGCTCATTTTGGTCGTGAACATATCCTTATTCATGAGAATTTTAGAGAACTTATCTATCCGGTTCCCAAAGATACGACCATACATCAATCTCGTATAGGTAATGTCAATGAAGAATATTCCATAGTATTCCACTGTAAAAGCCATTAGCATTATTAATAATTAAAATTCAGCCCTTAATCATCAATGGATAAACACACAAAAATTCATCTTAGGAATGGGAATACCTGTGTGTTAATACCTTTGAGCTTTACTCAACTAGTTTTCATATTAAACCTAGACCATGGGATCTCCAATTTTTCTAGGTTAGGTTTCCGCCGAGTAGTCACTCATTGTGTTGGCTTTAAGCCCTACCACTCGTGTAATTGACTTGTTCTCTAAAAGCATTTTGTTTAAGGGTAAGCTATTATTTTTGTTGGTCTTTACGTAGTCGATGGAAATGATTCCATTTCTTAACAAGTCCTTTATCGTATTGTGGCGACGTCTTATATGTCTTGACTTTCCGTTATAGATGTGATTCTTTGCTCTAGTAAGGGCAGCCATACTATCATAATGTATACACACAATAGTCACAGGTTTGGGCCACAAAGGAATACCCTCTAGAAAGCTTCTAATCCATTCAGCTTCTTTAGTGGCTTTGTCTAAAGCTACAAATTATGCTTTCATAGTTGATCTTGTATTTATAGTTTGTTTATATAATTTCCATGATACAACAGCCCCTCCAAGTGTAAATACATAACCACTTGTGGACTTGCATTCATTATGGTTGGAAATCCAATTGGCATCACAAATTCCTTCTAACACAGGAGGATATTTAGTGTAATGTAACCCATAAGCCATTGTATGCTTAAGATATTAAAGCACCCGAACTAGTGCATCCCAATGATCTCTACCAGGGTTGTGTGAGTATCGACTATGTCGACTTACACTATATGCCAAATCTGGTCATGTACAATTCATTAATATTCATCAGATTCCAAAAAAATTATTGTTATTGTAAATGAGATACACTATGTCCCTTTGTTTTTCAGTTAATCCTTAGGAGTCAAAGGGAGTTATAACTATTTTCATAATTGTGACCCTAAATTTCTTATGGGTCTTCTAAATGTACCTGAGGGATTGAGTAAGGATGTATCAATTTGGAATTCTAATCCAAGAAATGTAGTCAGCTTCTCCCATGTCTTTCATATCAAATGAAGAGTGAAGCATTTTCTTAGTCTGGTTGATAACATCCATATTTGTTCTAATAATCAGCATATCATCCACATATAAACAAATAATGACAAATGCATTTTTGTATTGTTTAACATAAACACATTTCTCACATTTATTTATTTGAAAGTCGTTTGATAAGAGAGTGTTAACAAACTTTTCATGCCATTTCTTTGGAGCTTATTTAAGACCGTAAAGAGATTTAACCAATTTACAAACCTTATGCTCTTGACCTTTGACAACAAACCCCTCGGGTTGTTGCATATAGATTTCTTCATCTAATTCACCATTTAAGAACACAGCCATTTACATCTATTTGATGTATACTCATGTTGTGAATTGTTGCTATACCAATCAATGCTCTTATAAAGGTTATCCTTGTAACTGGTGAATAAGTATAAAAGAAATCTTGACCTTCTTTTTGACGGTATCCTTTAGCTATGAAACAAGCCTTATACTTCTCTATGGTACCATCAGGTCTTAGTTTCTTTTTAATGATCCACTTATGGTCTATTGGTTTATGTTCCGAAGGTAGATCAACCAATTTCCATGTATTGTTGTGCACAAATGAGTTTATTTCACTCTGAATAGTTGATGTGTCGTTGTGTAAGTGTTATTTATGTATCAAGTTTTACTATTTATTTTATGCCAACTATACCTAAAAACAACACTTTAACAGGCAGTGTACCCGGTCAAGTTAGAGTTTCATGGTAAATAAGGTGTCGATCACTAAGAGCGAGAGCGTTAATTCCTAATTCTATTAGTATTTTAGTTATCTAAGTTAAACCTAAAACTAATCCAAAAAGGAGGGTTTCAGCCTGAGAGACTAGCACGAGGTTTAGTTATCTAACCTAAGGTTTTGATGACAAGTAAAGTAATAAACACACACAAGAAAAATAACAAACGATAGAGAAGCTGTCAAGAACTAATGTAAGGAAAACGTATCAACCACGAATAATCAAATAAAACACTGTTTTGTTTATTTAGTGCAATGATTGTCTTATCTCGAAGGGCATATCATTCCTAGACTTAGGCGGTACTTCTTCCTAAGACCTAGACACGCTAATTCTGTTACAATTAGACGCATCCGCATAAAGCAAGCATTTGTTGATTATAATCTACCTTAGGAGATTAATAATGCTGCTCTTACTAAACCCTAGCTCATGGAGACTTTACCCACTTACTGCTTAACGACTCTTTATATACTAGTAGTCCATTGTCCGTGTCCTTACTAATGGAATAAGAACGTACTTGTAACACCCCCAAATAGGGTCGCAGCAGAATAATGAGTCCGGGAGCGTTACTTCATAGATCAATAGCACAAGATATGAGAACGACCTCTAAAAGAGTCATTTAAAATACGATACATTGGATTTATTGAAATTGTTTAATACAAAGCGCAACGGCTTAAATTGTTCAACATTTGATAACAAAGATTTTAGATCATAACAAAAATCCTAAGATGTAATGACTCCAAATCTTTTATGCATGACTCCCCAAAAGAGTATCCCTAATGTATCCATTGACCTGTGCTCATTGACCTAAGAAAAACATGCGTTAAAAACGTCATCATCTAAGTTGGTGATTTCATAGGTTTATGTAACTATATGTAGGACCGCAAGATTCCATGTGTATGCTAGTGCAAAGATGCAAACATCACAAAGGGTTATATTACGTTTCCCTAAGCTCATGACACTGAAGCTCGACATGTATGATTTGCAATATAAATTGCCAACATTTCCCTTGATGATGTTCTAACCCGCAACATCCCAAATCCGACATGGTATACATCCGTTGGTTCACTTCGTGACACCAGTGAGAGCTACTCACCCAGATGGGGATGTCAATCCCAAATAGATCTATTTATAACATTCGCGCTCACATAAAGTAATTGACAGTTCATGATAATGGGCACAGTGGATTATCGCTACTTAGGCAAACACGTAATAATGATATAATATACACTTGCGTCTAATTTGTAAAACAATGCTTGTTTCTCACCCCAAAAGTTGTAAATCATTGATATAGTAAAACTTGGGGCTATGAACTCACCTTAGTAAGTAGTCCTCTATGAAAGGTAATGTTCCCAAGTATGGCAAATGAATCACACCGTCAAATACCTAAGTAAAAACGGCCAATCTTAGTCTACAAATTTAGGCCAATGACTTCGTGTATAAACTACAGTAATTTGCAAGTTTATATATACTGTTATCACTTGTGTGGTGGTATACACGTTTATTGTATTCGTTTTCCTTGTTTGTTCTTGGGAAGATGTACGACTATATACTGTAAGTATACACGGTGTTTAAGTATTAATAATAAATACACCTATTTATTATTCGCGTGACTTTAGTTATATAAGTATCTGTATTATACCACGACTAGTCCTAGATCATAAGTGTTTATTTAAGTCACTTAATTATATAAAATACCCTTAGGTTTTCATTATTGGCAAAAATAGTCCTTATAGTTTAAAATAGAATATTTACCGTTTACACCCCTGAGTTTCCATATTGATACGTTTAGTCCCTCTATTTTACAAAAAATACATTTTAGGTTCTTATGAGTTCCAAACAGTCCCTTAAGTTCAGGAATGTCAAAAACAGTATTATCAATACACTAGCAGTATTAACAATATGCTAGCAGTACTAACTCTGCTAGTAGTACTAACTCCAGCTAGCAGTACTAACTCTGCTAGCAGTACTAACTCTGCTTGCAGTACTAACTCTGCTAGCAGTACTAACTTCTGCTAGCCTAACCTCCCACATTCTCCTATTACAAACTTAAACATCTTTTTTAATTCTTTCCCCCCCCCCCCCCCCCCCAACCTTATTTTTTTTCCCATGGTGTGAGGGTCCCGCCGGCCCCCCCCCCCCCCCCCCCCCCCCCCCCCCCCCCCCCCCCCCCCCCCGTAGTATTAATTCTAACTTAGATCGTATCATACAATCCATAGTGAGGTAATCATAATTCTTTAGGAGTTTGTTGGTGCTCGTGTGGAATAAGACCCCTCAAGGAGGGGGAGGACAGCGGCTCTGGTCTTGCTAACTTAATTTGACATATCCCAAACAACCCTAGTTCGCATATACTATAGTGTACACATCCTTTATTGAGAAAGACGAGTTGTTAAGTATTATGATATGTGACATGAAAGTGTTTCCATTTCCAAACGAGTTATCAAACCTCTCGGCTAAATATTTTATGTGTGCATGTCATGTTTAAACATTCATGCTTATACACAAGATCTTTGTTACGTGCCTTATGGCTTTTGGTTCACCACACAAGTCTATATATGTTGTATATTGTAAGACGTGGACATGGGTTGTGTCATGCTAGGCACGACCCATGTTTAGCTTGTTAACACATAATAACCGTGCCTTATGACACATGAAGCAAACATGAAACTTGAATATGAACGTAGGCTAAGACACTTACAAGGGTCCTAGCTTCTTGAACGTGTGTGTCGTGTAGTCGTGCGGAAACTCGACTTGTATACCCCAAGCCTTAGTTTAAACCGAATCTTTCTTGCTTTCAAACCCTTAAACGTATAAACTTAGCTTGATGATTACTAGTGTGATGTCGTGTTTGTGTGGATAGTGTCTCGGCTGTGGTGACCCGAAACAAATAGAGCAAAGTAGAGAGTGTTTCGTGTATGTGTGGGTTGCAAGAGTGTAATATGGTGAGGTTGTGTGAGTATTTATAGGCAAATACTTGGTTACATGTTTCTAGTTACACAAACAAACCAAACCGATCCAAGCCCTAGTGGTTTTGAAGTTTTCTAGTTAACTACACCTTGTTTTGTTAAACCACACAAGTACACCTCTTAATTAGAGGATATTTGTACAAGATTGAGCTAGATTATGAAATCTTATGGATTTGTGTGTTGGATCATGTTTAACCGCGGCATAGGGCAAAGGAGAACCAAAATGGTTATTAACCATTATGTATTTGGCTAGTAGGGAACATTTAGGACAAGTATTAATTAAACCAAGGATGTACTAGTACTTGTAAGGATCATTAGGAGATTTTTAAGAATTTTCTAGGTGCTTTTGTGTGTATAACCGGCCCCTAGTGGGTTTTACACAAGAATTGATTTAATTTAAATTGTGAGGTAATAAAAGTGGGTATTGGTTTGAGTCTAGGTAAGTTGAGTTATTTCTGGGGTGTGTCCAAATGTATTTTATTGCGAAACGTAACCTTTTTACGTGACCAATAAAAATAAAATACGCAAAGTGCATAATTATCTTCTTAATAATTATTTCTTACTTGGTTGATGTAAACCTTAATTTATTTGATGGCCGTTTACATTAAATGGTTATTTCTAGTCTACGCGATTTAGCTCAAAAGCAAAAATTAAAAGTAAACGCGTATCGGACAAAAATAAATAGTGACTAATAATAAGAGTCATAAAATGACCTAAAATTGAGAAATGTTACAGTCTCCACCCGTTAAAAGAGCTTTGTCCTCAAAGCTTAAGACCTTGTAGTGGATGACGAAGCCCGGTTTGTGAAGAGTTGTGGGTATTTTTGTTTGAACGAATCTTCACGTTCCCAGGTGAACTCAGGGCCTCGCCTAGAGTTTGAGCGAACCTTAACCAATGGTATATGGCTTCGCTTCAATCATTTGATCTCCCGTTCCATAATTTCTACGGGCTCTTCCACAAACTGGAGCTTATCGTCAACATGAATTCCTTCTAACGGCATGACTAATAGTTCGTTAGCGTAACATTTCTTCAGATTTTTAATTTTTATATTTTCTATTTTTTTTTAATTTTCTTTTTTTAATTCTTTATTTAAAATTTTTTTTTTTATTAAAAACTAAAATTTTAATTTTTTAATAAAAATTTTTATTCTTTATTTATTTTATAAAAATTTTATTTTCTTTTTATTTATTTTTAAAATATTCCTTTTTTTTAAAAAAAGCTTTGTCCTCAAAAAGCTTAAGACCTGTGTAGTGGACGATGGCGAAGGCCCGGTTTGTGAAAAGTTGTGGGTATTTTGTGATTTGAACGAATCTTTTTCGTTCCCAAGTGAAACTCAATGCCTCTCCTAGAGTTCCAGCGACCTTTAACCAATGGTATCCGGCTCAACTTTCAATCGTTTGATCTCCCGTTCATGATTTTAACTGTCTATTCCACAACTAGATGCTAATCGTAACATGAATTCCTTCTAACGACATGACTAATGGTTCGTCATCGTAACATTTCTTCAGATTAGGCTCCAGGGAAAGTATGGTGTGAACTCTGCTAAAACTCTTGAGGAAGGTTCAGCCTGTAGGTAACTTTCTAACTTTGCTTACACTTGAAAGGTCCGACGTATCTCGCTTCAGCTTGCCCCGCTTTTTTCCGAACGTTACGACCCCTTTCCAAGCGTGACCTTAAGCATAACTCTGTCCCTAACCTCAAACTCCATCGGCTTGCGTTTCCGATTGAGCGTAGCTCTTTTTTCGATTTTGAGCAGCTTGAATTCTTTGCTTGATCAGGACGATCTTTTCCGTTGTTTCTTAGATCAATTCCGGACCAGGCAGTTAAGCTTCCCCAACTTCGGCCCAACAAACAGGTGATCGACATTTCCGACCATAAAGTGACTCATAAGGTGCGGCCTTTATGCTAGCATGATAACTGTTGTTATATGAAAACTCAGCTAGTGGTAAATGCTTAACCCGTCCTTTACCAAAATCGATTACGCAAGCACGTAGCATGTCCTTGAGGGTTTGGATAGTTCTCTCGCTCTGTCCGTCAGTTTCTGGATGATACGCAGTGCTCATACTTATATCTGTACCCAAAGCTTTCTGAAATGATCTCCAAAAATTTGATGTGAATCTCCCATCACGATCACAGATGATTGAAACAGGTATTCCGTGTCTTGCTACTATCCTGTTCAGGTACAACCTTGCCAACTTGTCCAATGGATCATTCTCCCTTATTGGCAAGAAGTGAGCAGATTTTGTAAGTCGATCCACAATCACCCAGATGGTGTCAAAACCTTGTGACGACCTAGGAAGCTTGGTGATGAAATCCATCGTGATATTATCCCACTTCCACTCGGGTATTGCTGGTTGTACTAACAGTCCCGATGGCCTTTGGTGTTCGGCCTTGACCTTTGCACATGTCAAGCATTTGCTAGCACATGTCAAGCATTTGCTAACATATGTGGCGATGTCAGCTTTCATATTGGGCCACCAATATAGCTTTTTCATGTCTTGGTACATCTTTTCAGAACCGGGATGGATAGAGTATTTTGACTTGTGAGATTCGTGCATAATCACGGATCTTAGGTCTCCATAGCAAGGTAACCAACTCCTGCCGTGTAAACATAAAGTTCCGTCGGCGCGTGGTTCCAACTTTTCCTTGGGTATATCCTTTCTGATCATACCGCCTACATCTTCATTCACAAGATTTTCTGGTTTCTGGGCTTCGATCTGAGCTTCTAAAATTCGTTTGGGAAGATCCAAGCCAATGGTCATAACTAAAGCTCGAACCCGCAATGGCTCAACCCGTTCCTTACGGCTTAATGCATCGGCCACTACGTTTGCCTTCCCTGGATGATAACGAATGTCACAATCGTAATCACTTAGCAATTCAAGCCAACGGCGTTGCCTCATGTTAAGCTCCTTTTGATCGAGGATGTGTTGTAAACTTTTATGGTCGGTGAACACGGTGCATCTGGTTCCATATAGATAGTGTCTCCATATCTTTAGAGCAAATACCACCGATCCAAGTTCTAAATCATGAGTGGTGTAGTTCTTCTCGTGAACTTTTAGTTGTCGAGAAGCATAGGCAATCACCTTCTCTCTCTGCATCAATACAACACCTAAACCCTTGTGTGACGCATCACAGTAGACCACAAAGTCTTCGCTTCCTTCAGGTAAAGCCAGAATTGGCGCACTGCACAACTTCTGTTTTATTAACTGAAAAGCGTTTTCTTCCTTTTCACCCCAGTCAAACTTGATTCCTTTCTGAGTAAGCTTCGTCATTGATTTAGCAATCTTCAAAAATCCTTCAATAAACCTTCGATAGTAACCAGCAAGACCTAAAAATTGGCGGATCTCCGTCGGTGTCTTAGGAGACGCCCAATCTTTGATAGATTCTATCTTGGCTGGATCCACATGTATGCCTCTGCTATCAATGACATGACCGAGAAATTGTACCTTCGGAATCCAAAATTCACATTTTGAAAACTTGGCATACAACTTCTCCTTCTTAAGCAATTAGAAAATTGCCTTAAGATGTTCTTCATGCTCTTTCTTGTCCTTTGAATAAATAAGTATGTCATCGATGAAGACAATTACGAACTTATCCAAGTAGGGCTTGCACACTCGGTTCATGAGGTCCATGAATACCGCAGGTGCGTTTGTTAGCCCGAATGGCATGACTTGAAACTCGTAATGACCATACCGAGTTCGGAATGCCGTCTTTGGGATATCTTGCTCTCGTACTCTAAGCTGGTGATAACCTGACCTCAGATCTATCTTTGAATAAATACTGGATCCTTGGAGTTGATCAAATAAATCGTCAATCCTCGGGAGTGGATAACGATTCTTCATTGTCAACTTATTTAACTCACGGCAGTCAATGCACATCCTGAATGACCCATCCTTCTTTTTGACGAACGAGACCGGGACAAACAATGAGCGGGGTCTCCCCAAGGATTGAGGAACTAGGGCCTTATTGAATCCTTGTCGGAAAGCTCTTGTAATTGTTCCGATAATTCCTTCATTTCGGATGGAGCCAATCGATACGGTGCTCGAGCTACTGGTGCGGCTCCTGGAATTAAGTCGTTTGGAAGTCTACTGGTCGGACGGAGGAAGACTGGCAGTCCTCGGAAATAATTTAGGAAATCATCCGGACGATTGGCACGTCCTTTATTTGTTTTCCTTCCGACTTGTCCTCCTCTTTCTTGGCGGATATCTGCGCCAAAAAGACCTGGCATCCTTTTGCCATGTACTCTTGAGCTTTTGAGCACGAGATAACTGTCAATCGAGATTCTCTCCCGTTGCTATTTTCGTTGCCATAAAAAGTCAAAGTTTCATTCCCATAGGGAACTTGAACAAGTTTCTCATCGCACACAATCACAGCGTGACATCTTCTTAACCAGTCCATTCCGATAATGACATCGAAACTACCCAGTTCTACATGCATTAGATCTATGTTGAAAGGATGGTCTAAGAAATTTAAGGTGCAACCTCGTATAATAGTGGCTATCCCGACTAATTTCCCATTAGCTAATTCGACATCATAAAAATTTTCTAATGAAGTTGGGGCGATGTTAATCAAGGAACTAAATGCAGTGGATATAAAGCTTCTATCGGCACCAGTGTCGAATAAGATAGATGCATAGTGGTTATTTAAGAGGAATGTACCCGTGACGACATTTGGGCACCATCAGGTTTCCCGGTGCATTTCTCTCTTTTCGGCCATTCAACTGATAAAACCCAGCCTTGTGCATTTCCCATTTACTCAATCCTTATTCTATCAACTTAGGAAAATCTCTCTTGAAAATGCCCTGGTGTCCACACTACAAAACAACATTTCCCTTGGGGCTGCCCTATTGCCCCCCCCCCCCCATTTATGAGTATTAGCAAACAGTTTGTATTACCAGTATCTGCCAATCGCGAGCAAAATGCCATTCTTTGTTGCACTTGTGGCAATTTCTGGTGTGCACGGGCCATTGTGGTGAAGTGGCACTTGGTGCAGTTGGGCAGAGATCCCATAGGCTTCTTTAGCATGTCCCTATATTGTAGACTGGCCGACATTCTGCCTCTTGAAGGGTTGTTGCTGGTGACCATGGTTGTTTCTGGATGAATCATCAGCCTTCCTTTTGTTGTCAGACTGCCTTTCTGCGTAGGTACGGAGTTTCTGATCCATCAAGTCGTTGGCCAACTCAATAGTCTCATCCAACGTCTTGGGTCTGGCAGATTTGACGTTCCCATAAATGTTGTCAGGAAGTCCACTGATATACTTGTCAACCTTCTCGGTTTCATTGGCAAAAAACTTGGTACATATCAGGGTTAGCTCTTGGAAACGTTTAGTGTATGTTGGAACATCGTTCCCCTTGACCTTTAGGTTTCACAGCTTGATTTCTAATTTCTTGATTTCACCCTGCGGACAATACTTGTCCGTCATCTTTTTCTTGAGTACTTCCCAAGTCATTGCATATGCCTCAGGACCTAAGGTTCTTATCTGACCATTCCACCAAGTCAAAGCAGCACCTAACAGAGTGCAAGTGGCAAACTTCACCTGATTCTCAATAGCACAACCACTGATATTGAAAACTAACTCCATCTTCTTAATCCACCTAGTCAAACCGACCACGCCTTTAGTCCTCTTGAAGTTCAAAGGTTGACACTTCATGAAGTCTGTGTAAAAACAAGGGCACGCAGTTTGCACATTCCTTCGGTTATCCCCATGTGAACTGTGGCTTCCATCTCCATTGGTGGAGTTTCGCAGAAGAGCCTGGTCAATCATTGCTTGGATGGATTCTGGAGTCATGTTGTTTGGGTTGGTGTTGTTAGCAGGGGTATTCTGTCCTTGTCTTGTCGCAGGTGCCATGATTCGTCTATAACACAAGAGACAAAATGTGAGGTCATAATTATGACAGAATATAATAATGTATAGATGAGATAACAACACAAGAGAGGTATATAGTACAACATAACGCATCTATTTCATTCATAACTTTGAAAATTTTACATGAATTAGTTGTCTGATTACACAAAATAAAATACAAAAGATCTAAGGCTATGCTAGCGAGGAAAACCCCTAATACTTAACATACCTGTACAATGACCTAGCAAGACGAAATGACATAAACCACTAGACGTGACTGTTCGCATCCCCTGAAGCATCCTGGTGATCCGAAATCCTAGCATCTGGTGTTGGTTGTCTAGCTCTCTGTTGTCCTCACAGTGCTAGCAACTCGGTCTGTATGTCGCCCATCTCTCGCCTTGTGTCTCTCATCATACAGAGAGTCTCTACTATCTGTGTCTAACGCCTATGGTCAGTCTCACGAAGCGCTGCTATCTTAGCCTGCTGCATCTGAAAGCGAGTACCTGATGCTGTGTCTAAATGAGAGTACCCTAAAGCTGTAGTTGTGTTTGATGTGCATGGAGATGGGTCTCGTGTGCATACACATGATCACAGTGGGTCTGAAGCTCCTGATGGGTCACCTGACTTAATCCTATCGAGTGAGCCTAAGCCTCTCGGGAAGCATAGGCCTCCTCTTCCACCATCTATACTTTCTCCTGGAGAGTCATCCTATCCCCTATAAGTAAGTCGACCCGCTGCGAGTCCATATCGACTAAGCTATGATATACGAGACCTACTATCCTGAGCATCCTCTAGTAAAGCATACAAGTCCTGTGTATCATGCTCGTGGAGCTTGGCAAGCTCTGTGACCCTAGTATTGACCTCTCCCACGGTCATAGGTGCTATCTCAAGAACTGCCTCTGCCGGATCTACCCAAGTATCCCTAGTACCATACCCAACCTCACTAATCCCCTGCCATCTCGCTTCAGCATCTATGGTGCTGACAAACTCGTAATCTACCCCTCGATATCTGGTAGGTCTGGCAGTAGAACTCTCCCTGATCTCATATATGGAGCCTAGAGTGGACAAACACAACCTCTTGCGAGGTGGCTGCTCAGACTCGGGAATATCATCCCTACAGTCCACAGGTGGTGGTATGTATAGAGATGGTGGTAGTGGTGGTAGTGGAGGTGATGGTAATGCGGCAGTAACTGCATCAATAAGGGCCTGAGTAGATGCTATCCTAAGTGTCTGGATTTAGGTTGGACACCTAGATGGTGGTAGTAATGGTGATGGCATAGGTGGTGGTGATGAATGTGCAGGTGGGGTCGTGCACCTAGCAAGGCGTTCTCCTGCAGAGGGTGGTGATAGTAAGATAGGTGGTGATGGTGATGGAGTAGTCATGGCCAGAAGTCTCTTGACCTCTGCCTCTGGTGGAAGGGATATGAAAGCCTGAGGCCGGACAGTAATCCTAGCCCCAATAGTAATGTCAGTAGAGGGTGGTGGTATAACAGGCTCTGTTCTCTCAGGTGGGGAAACAGGCTCATCAGCAGGTACAACAACAACAGAGTCGGCCAGAGCTAAGTGCTCCTCGTCCTCCTTGTCCTCATCCTTATCCTCATCATTAGCGTCATCCCTAGATGAATCGCCATCATCATCATCTCTATCATCTCCCCCATCCATAGGATAGTCAACCAGACCATCCTCTGTCTCATCATCCTCGTACTCCTCTGGATCCTCTTCGGGTTCCGACTCAGTAACATACTCGGGTGACTCAGCAGTAGGCGAGTCAACAGGAGGTAATGGCTGCTCCTCAGCCGAAAGCTCATGCTTATCCTCCAACGGTATATACTCAGGGTATATAGGCTCTGGTACGTAGTCAGGATCATGTGCCTGTATGAACATAGGCTCGCGCTCATCCTCGTCCTGTGGTACTGGTAGGGTCTATGGATCCTTTGGGCCTGGTATGTAATATGGTGATGGTGGGGCTACTGGCTGTATAGGGATTCCATCGTATCCTAATACGATGACTCGCGGAATGCCTCTATTAGATATCCTAATACGATGACTGCCTGGTTCAGATGCGGTATAAAAGGAAGTGTAGGTAACCGCATATGATGCAGAAGACATGACTACTGCAAAAAGCAAAAATAGCTTATATAAGTATTACTTATAAGAGAGATCAGTATGATATGTCTATAAGCTTTAATTATAAGAGTCTTATGGTATTCTACGTAATATAATTTATATACACGTATATCAATCAATCATGTAAGCACTTAGTAACTACTAATGCTAAAACAATGCATGT
>BQNB010083015.1:0-29156 GCA_026074375.1 Tanacetum coccineum
TTACAAAACACAAACACTTAAACATTTCCTCTCTTATGCTTCGGGTCTCAAACCGCAAACAAACATACTCACTTACTTCATTTCGTACCAACAAATATCCACAAGGGTCATTCGAGCTAGGGTTGGGAAATTTCAAAGGCTTTGAAGCCAAGGGTTGGTTTTTTCGATCGTGTATACATTTGGATTAGCACTCTACACGTCCAAAGCTCATCAACTCATAAACTAGGACTCTTGTAAGTCGTATACGAACCTATGACAATTGTACTATACGTGTTTTCCTTGTTATCTAGGTTATATGTCGCGTATGGATATATATGACGCACTAGAGAAACTTCACCCATGCTAAATAAATAACATGCGTGTTATACGCAAATGATATTGCGTATGACGACTTATGTAGTGTTAAAGCATGCAAGGGACCAAGTAACGTGACCTAGTAACAAGCGAGGAATTGAAAACCGTTCGAATATAAGAAAACCCCACATAAACTTTCGTTGTAAACAAAATAAGGTGGCTTGGGAATACGTATACGACCCTAATAAACACTTTCATGTAGAACCCGACGCGTACACAAGTTAAATACATGACATTTTGTCACTAGGGCCTTCGAGACTTATGTAAATTACAAGGAGAAACAATGGGTCGCGTTGGGCTTGCGAAACCTACGAGTGCTCATGGTTTGGGCCTAATAGCCCATGTCCGAACCCCAACAGGCCCAACAGTGGAGACCATGGCTTATCAATAAGCTCATTCGAGCTTATTAAGGATTTAGGGACTTATTTAGTTCGTAGATAATAAGCATACAAGGAAAGAAAACCTTAGTAGGCCGTGAATGAGCCATTTAAATCCAAACGGGCCCAATAAGCCATCTAGGCGGGCCCACAACTTATTAATAAGCTCACTCGAGCTTATTAAGAGACCTACATGCTTATTGACTCTCATGGACCTTAACATGCTCTAGAAAATATAGCCGAACCCTAAATGGGCTTAACGGCCCATTACTATGACTAACGAAGGCCTATAAGCCACAAATAAGCTTTGGCGGCTTATTTGTGAGCTTAGACAGCTTATAGGTATTGTAATAAGCCTAGACAAGCTAACGGACCTGAAAGAATTAAGCTCGAACCCTTAAAACCCTTATCGGGCCTTAACAGGCCCAAGCCGGCCCAATAAGAGTGCTTATTAGCTTATTTTGAATAAGCTAAAAAAGAAAACAGATTGTTTGGGCTTAATATAAATTGGAAATGAACTAGCAAAGCCTATAAACCCTTAAGGGTGTTTGTCGAGTAAACTATTGGGCTTTCGGGCCCAATAAGCTCAAAATAAGCTACAATAAGCTCCCCGAGCTTATTTACAGCTTATCAGGCCCCACTGAGCTTATTGAGGACCTTTAGACTTATTAAAACTATAACGGACCTTTAAAACGCTAAACGGACCTTAACGGGCCCAATAAGGCCCGTTAAGCCAAAAATAAGCTCGATGAGCTTATTTAAAAGCCGAAACAGCTTTTATAACTTATTTGAACTTAACAAAAAGAAATGCCACTTGTTGAGTTTTATTTGGAGCTAAAATGCAATTTTTGCAAATCGAGGGACTAAAAATGTACAATTCGAAACTTAAGGGATTAAATTGTCACTTTCGAATTGTGATAACTCCAGGGACTGTTTTTGAAACATTCTGAAACTCAGGGACTGAAGTGTAACTATAAAGACCTAAATTACAATTTTGTAAACTTAAAGGACTACTTATGTAATTAATGAAACTTGGGGGTTTAAAATGTAAATAAAGTATATTTATAAACCCAGGGGCTGTTTTGTATTTATAAGAAACTTAAGGGTATATTTGTGAACAAAAGTGAATAAATAAAACACTTAACGAATCGGTCGAATATTAAGATATTCGGACATTAAACGGGTTTAATTAACGACTTAATAAATAAGTATATTTATTAACAATGATTTCGCGTTTCTCGAGAACCATCGAAATTATAAATACAATAATCTTGTGCATCACCACACAAGTGATAACGGTATATATAAACTTAAAATGGAATTTAGTTTATACAATGAGTCGTTAGCTTAAATGTGTAAACTAAGACTTGACCGTACTTACTTAGGTACTTGACGGTGTGATTCATTGCTACTGATATTTATTATCTTCAAGAGAACTACCTGCTAAGTGAGTTCATAGCCCCATGTTTTAACGATTATTTTAAATGATTTACATCCCCTTGGGGTGAAACAATGCCTTGTTTTAACAAATTGGACGCAAGGTACATTTTATCCAAGATAACGTGTTTTGCATAGTACCATAACCCTTATGTCCAATAATACATGACTGTTATATTGCATAGATTGATTGGTAATTACATTGTGTGGGGCCGCGAATGTTATGGAAGATCTATTAGGATTGGATAATCCCCGTTCGGGAGACTAGCTATCACTGGGAACGAACGCATACCATGTTCGACATTTTGGAAGTTGCCAGGGGTTAGCACATCATTCACGAAACACTTGTTTGCAAATAATTATTTGCATCTATATATGTCGAGCTTCAGTGTCATGGACTTAGGTAAACGTAATTACTTTTATATGATGTATGCATGTGTTGCTAAATCATACACTTGAATCCTCGGTCCTACTATTGATTACAAAATCATATGAATTCGCCCTCACATCATGTGACGTTTTAAGCATGTTTTTCAGGTCAATAAGCACGAGGTGCTATGATTACATGGAAGTCAATAATTGAAAGTCCAACACATACGATTTGGGGTCTTATTAAATTTTGGACAGATTGTTATAAACCCGGAATCTTTATTATATTGTTGAACAATTTAGAAGCCATGGGCTTATGTATCAAACAAAGGAGGGTTTTTTTTATTTTTGTATAATCCATGTATCTTTTTCAAACGACACGATAGAGTTGATCAGATCTTGTAGCTATTGATCCATAAAAGGTAACGCCCTCGGTATATTCATCATTCCCTGCGTGGCCCAGATTTGAGGGTGTTACAATATCATCTTTGGTACAACAAATAAGGAGTTGTGCAATGCATTTGAGAAGTTGATACATGAGAAATTTCAAATGAGTTCTATGAGAGAACTTACATTCTTCTTGGGATTACAAGTGAAACAGAAGAAGGATGACATATTTATTAGCCAAGATAAATATGTTGGTGAAATTCTAAAGAAATTTGGGTTTACAGAAGTCAAGACTGCAAGCACACCAATGGAAACTCAAAAGCCTTTGCTCAAAGATGAAGATGGTGAAGAAGTGGATGTTCATATGTATAGGTCAATGATTGGTTCATTGATGTATCTTACATCTTCAAGACCTGACATCATGTTTGCATAGTGCATGTGCTAGATACCATACAATCTAAAAGTTTCACATCTTCATGCTGTGAAAAAGATTATAGGACTTAGAATAGGGTCAACCAAAATTGGCCCATTTGAATCCCATAGATTCTCCTTTTTGATTTGGTAGCAACACAATATTGATTAATCTGAGCAAGCTATGGATAGGAAGTCTACAAGCATGAGGTTGTCAATTCCTGAGTAGTAGATAATACCATGGTAGTGCTAGAACAATAGTGGTTTTAAATACAACAACAAAACTGAGTATGTGGCTGCTTCAAGATGCTGGACAAGTGCATTGGATTCAGAATTAACACTTGATTATGGGTATACATTTTTATGACAACCAAGATCTTTATTTTGCTAATAACAGAACTAAATTTGCATAATTAAAAATCCTATTATTTTATAAAAACAAAGCTTATAGAGATTAAACATCATTTTAATTAGGGGAATTTGCAATGAAATAGAAGTTGATCAAATGGTCAAAATCATATAACTGACAAGAGTTTGCAAGATTTACTTACAAAGCTTTTTGATTAAGAAGGATTTTTATATTTGATTGCTAGTATTGGATTGCTAAATCCTTAAAATCGTTTTTTCTCTTTATGAATCATTGGTAAAGATTTGTATGAATTAGTAAACTATTATTCCATGTCATTCAAAGTTTCTGCTGTTACGTATAATTAGTGCTGCTAAATTAATACTTATACAACTGAGTTAACCTATTGTTAGTTATACTTAATACTATTAGGTTAAATTAATACTGTGATTATATGGTTAAAATTATCTATGGAGTTGTGTTTTCTTGGTTTTTGGACTAACTTTTGGCAGAAAAAGCAAAGATAAGTGTTAGATTGATGATGGAAAAGCTAGTTATTAGAGAAAATAGACAGAGAGTTTTGGTGAGAAAAATAATTAAGAGAATTGGTGAAAATAAAAACAGAAAGAAAGCTGCTAAGAATAAAAACAGACAGGGTGATTAGTGACTAAAAGAATTGAGAGAAGAGGTGATATTGAAAAACAGAAAAAGGGTTGAATAATTAAAAGCAGACAGAGGGTTGGAATGGAATAGAGTTAATCGGTGGCCCAAATTAATGCTCAAAGGGCATAAACTTACAACAGCTTGGTGAAAGTTAATGCTGCTGAGGCTAAACTTACTACTGCTTTTGAAAGTTAATGCTGCCAGGCATAACTTACTACTGCTGGTAACAGTTAATGTTGTTGAGGGTATTTTCATAATACTTCGATTAAGGGTTTCAATCACTCATTTAATCGATTTCATTCACTCATATACTCTCTAATCACAAACCCTAACTCAATTTTATCATTCATGATCAAAACCCAACACCAATGGCGGATCTAAAGTTTGCTGATACTCACAATTTGGTCGCGTTTTCTGAATGCAAACCCTATAAGATATGCACTAACGATCAATCCAACTATATATATTTCGTGCATAGAACAGTTCTGGTCTACTGTCAAATCCAAAACTGTCAATGGGGAAGTATATTTACATGCCCTAGTAGATGGAAAGAAGATCATCATCACTGAGTCGATTGTTAGAAGAGATCTTCAACTAGAAGATGTTGAAGGTGTTGATTGTCTACCAAATGCTACAATCTTTGAATAACTTGCATTAATGGGGTATGAGCAAATTACATAAAAACTCACTTTCTATAAAGCATTCTTTTCCCCACAATGGAAATTCCTTATTCATACTATTTTACAATGCCTAAGTTCTAAGACTACTACATGGAATGAGTTTAGTAACACTATGGCATCTGCAATTATCTGTTTAGCTACAAACCAGAAGTTCAACTTTTCAAAGTACATTTTTGAAAGTATGGTGAAGAACTTGGATAATGTAGGAAATTTTTTAATGTATCCAAGATTTATACAAGTCTTTTTGGATAAACAACTTGAATGGATGCCTACTCATAACCGAATATATATTGCACCCTCTCACACTAAGAAGATATTTCGGAATATGAGAAGGGTAGGAAAAGGTTTTTCTGGAAGAGAAACACCATTATTCCAAACAATGGTGGTACAAGATCAAGCAGAAATAGGTGAAGGTTCAGCAAATCCCATTGATCCCCATCCCACACCTATCATTACTCAACCATCCACATCTCAACCTCAAAAGAAATAAAAACCTAGGAAGCCAAAGAGAAAGGACACTCAGATACCTCCCCCCCCCCAATCGAGTGTCCTACAGACAATATAGCAGATGAGGCTGTCAATGAAGAGATGGATGATAGTTTGGTGAGGGCTGCCACTACTTCTTCTAGCTTAGAAGCAGAGCAGGACAGTGGTAACGTAACTAAGACCCGAACCAAGGCAACACCTAATGAATCTAGTTCCTTAGGAACTACTTCAGGTGTATGACCTAGGAGCTCAAGAAACCAAGGTGGATACTATGCTCAACAGGTTTGGAGAATGAATCTAAAACATCCAAAGATCCACATACTCGTAAGAGGAAACACACTTCGAAGTGAGTGAGATATCTGAAACTTAATGAAATACTGAGAACTATGCAACAAATTTACAACAAAAGGGTTCTTGAATTGGATACTACAAAGACCCCTCAAAGCTATGAGATTGCAATTTTAAAAAGGGGGGGGGGATAGTTAAAAAGCTAGAGATGAGGAATAAGTTCAAGAACTCAGGCGTAAAAGAATGACAAAGTAGTTTCATCAAGAAGTTAATCCTCTTAAGATGAAGGTTTGGGTGAAGAGGATGCATCCAAACAGAGGAGGATAGCTGATATTGATGCTAATAAAGATATTTACTTAGTCAATGTTCACACTGATGAAGATATATTGTGTTATTGACTAAGAAGGTGAAGCGAGATGGTTGACAATGTAGATGTTGTTAAAACTGCTGAGGAAACAAGAAGTGTGGTTGAAGAAGTTACTACTATTATTGAAAAGGCTAAGTTGGGTAGTGTTGCTGAAGAAACAGTTAATGCTGTTGCTACAACAGTTAGTACTGCCAGTACAATTCCAGTTAGTGCTGCTATAACTACAATAACTGCTACAATAATTGATGTTGAAATTACTTTGGCTCAAGCACTGACAGAGTTAAAGAGTGCAAAACCCAAGGCTGTTAAGGTTGTGATACAAGAACCAGAGCAGGGTACAACTACAACAACACCTACAATAATAATATATGTACCAAAACCTCCACAGGACAAAGGCAAAGGATTAAAAGATTGAAACCTGTTTGTGAACAAGTGAAGCCTATGAAGAGGCTTGAACAAATGAGACTTGATAAAGAACTTGCCTTCAAGCTACCATCTGAAGAAGAAGAAGAAGAAGAAAGACTTGCCAGAGAAAAAGCTCAACAAACTGAAGAAGCCAACATAGCTTGGGATGATGTTCAGTCTAAAATTGAAGCTGATTATCAGTTGGCTCAAAGACTGCAAGCTCAAGAGCAAGAAGAATTGACTGATGAAGAAAAGGAAAGATTGTTTGTACAATTCTTAGAGCAAAGAAGAAAATATTTTACAGCTAATAGAGCAGAAGAGAAGAGGAACAGACCGCCAACAAGAGCTCAACAAAGGAGTATCATGTGTACTTATCTGAAAAACATAGAAGGATAGAAGCCCAAAAATTTGAAGAACAAGTCCTTTGCCAATATTCAAAAATTATTTGACAAAGCAATAAAAAGGGTGAATACCTTTGTTGAATACAGAACTGAGTTGGTAGAAGAGAGTTCCAAGAAGGCAAAAACAGAGCTGGAAGAGAATTCAAAGAAATCTGAAGCAGAGATATCACAAGAGAACAGTTCAAAGAGAGCAGGAGAAGAGCTGGAACAAGAAAGCTCTAAGAAGCAAAAAGTGGAAGAAGACAAAGAGTCTGAAGAGCTTAAGAAATGTTTAGAAATAGTTCCAGATGATGGAGATGATGTAACTATTGATGCTACACCTTTATCTATCAAATCTCCAACCATTGTTGACTACAAGATCTACCAAGAAGGGAAGAAAAGCTATTTCTAAATTATCAGAGCAGATGGTAAGACTCAGATGTATTTAACTTTTGGAAAGATGCTTAAAAACTTTGACAGAGAAGACTTGAAAGTTCTTTGGAGTATAGTAAAAGCTAGATTTAAGAAGATAGAGCCAGTGAATTACATGGATAATTTGTTACTTCATCATTTAAAGACCATGTTTGAACATCATGTTGAAGATAATGTATGGAAAATCAACAAGGTTTAGTTAAAGTGTTGAACTGGAAGCTTTATGATTCTTGTGGAGTTTATTGTGTAACAAGGCAATCATCACCATTTTATCCTAAAGGTTAGAAAGAATATCCACCTTACAAATCACACACTACAATAATGTTCAATGATTTGATGCTTCAAGTGGAATAGGTGGTGAAATGCATTTGAGCTTTCTTAGATAGGTCAAGAAACAGCAAAAGGAAGGCTAATGTACCTAAAGAAGAGTTTGGAAGCATCCTCCTGATGATTAATGAAGCTTAAATGAAAAAGCATGAGATTTTGAAGATAAATATCAAGTTTAGGGGATGATTGTTAGGATTAAAAGCCTTCTTGAAGTTACTGCTGCTAAGTTAATGCTGCTGGTGTATAAGTTACTACTGCTCAAAGATTAAGACTGCTAAAAGAGTTTCTACTGTCAGAGAAAGGATAAAGACAGAAGAAAGGATAAAGATTGTTTGGAGATCAAGATTACTTACGTGATAATTATATAGATTTATTTAATAGAACAGATCATAGAGAATATCTCAGTCTTAAGAATATATTGTAAATCGACTAGGACTCCTAGGTGTATAAAAGGAGTCCTAGGGCATAAATATGGATAAACGTTTTCCATAGAGAATCAAAACAAAACGAGTCATTCATAAATTGTCCACAGTTTAAGGTCCTTTGTTGAACCCTAATACTTGAGAGTATTCCGTAATATATGCTTAAATAATATTGAGCTTTATATTTGTTGAATACATTTGTGTCTTACTGATCCATTGATAATTTCTTCTATTAAAGATTAGATTCCGTAATTATCTTAATACATTCACACAAAGTATTCTACTAATAGTTTTCAGAATCTTGTGCTATTGACCTATAAATGTAATGCCCTTGGATATTCAAACATTCCGCCGCGTTCTCAGATTTGAGGGTGTTACAATTTTCGCGTCTTGTTAGTGGTGTGCTCGTTAGGCTTTAGAAAACTAGCTATTTGTTCTTCATATCATAGTATAAACGTCTAGAGAAACGCGATTAGGTTAGAGGATACATGTGATTAGATCTTCATATCTAGATCATCTTGGGGTGGATTCCGAATTAGGTATTTATTACGCGTGAATTTACTATTGGACGTGAGCAGTGTCTGCAGGTAACTACCGTCTAGGTTGTCACGTAGATAGCGAACTTGACCAACCCGCTGCTGAATTTGGGAATACTTACACATTACACTAACAAGGGTGACGGGCTATAAAATCAGAGAAAACAACTACGGAGTAGTGCATGATTAGGTAAACACGTTTGTTTAACCATACGAGTTTTTTCATCAAATTACTTTTCTGCATAATTAGGAGTAGTTTAATTTAGTAGTTTAATCAACCCCCTCTTCAAACCTACGATTTTACTTGCTTTCTAAAAAAATAAAAAAATAAAAAAATAATTCTTTGGACCTTAGTAAACATACAATTCAAGCCTACCCAAACTATTTCCCTAGAGAACGATAATAACCCACCGAGCCTTGCCTATACTATACTACAACGGTTAGGTACTCTGCCTAGGTGGGTTGTAAAACTTTTGCGTTGCAACCCACCACATCAACCTGCTAACACTAGTGTTGTGAATTACTCCTGTAGAAGTAGACACACGTGGGTTAGAACTTCTAAAAGTCTAAGGTATCTGAGTTGTTCTAGCTTGTGTTGTCCTTGTGTTCAGTCTATACATTCATGGTTAATCAGATTCATGTTTCTTTCAACTTGTTTTTCTATTTCTTTATGAGGCAAAATCTGTAGAGTTACTGGTTTTGATAAATCTATTTTCTTAGTTGTCTTAGGAACAAACCGTGATTTTAGAAGAAATTATCTTTCAAGAGAATTTGCAAAAGGAGACATTTTTCTCAAGACTGATGACTTTTAAAAGTTAAAAGCATTTGGTTGTCGAACAACTGATGATTTTTCAAACTTAGTTACCACTGATTTTCCTTTCATCTTATCCAGCAATGCATACATTTCAGCGTTCACAATGGTCTTGTCTTGTAACTGGGCTTTCAAATCGTTGATTTCAATCTTTTTTGGTTGAGCTCAGCAATTAGGGAATCATTTTTCGCTTTCAAAACTTTTTCATTGTTTCCTGATGTAAAAGATTGGTTAACCCAAGAGTTTTCAAAAACAGTATTTTCTTTTGCATTTTGCAAAGCAAGTTCAAGATTAATACAATGTTTCTCTAGTTGTGCAAAACTTTTGTCATGTATTTGTTTATGACTCTTGGAAAGCTCAATCTCAATATGTTCAAATTCTGCAATTTTCTCAAGATATTTGCATGCCATATCACTATATTCATCAATATCATCCAAATAAAGAAGAATAACACACAAAAATTCCTTAGAGAATAGTTCTTGCAAGAGTAGATTGTTGACTTTTGAAAAATCTGTTTTTTCATGTTCAAGTTGAGATTTGAGATCATCGATTTCCATTTTCAAGTGATCTACTTCGTTTTCAACAGATTTGACATATTTCAAGTCTTCGAGCATTTCTTATTTTAAAGCATTTTCAAAAATCCTAACATTTTCAAAGTTTTGTTAGCAAGTGGAATTAACATATAGTGAACAAGCAACTTTATGTCATGAGTAATTGGATTCTGCCAATCAATTTTACGTTGTTGCCAATCCGTTTCAACAATGGATTTAATGTTGTCCACATTGGCTTGAACATCTTGGAAAGTATACTTACTTTTGCTTATTGATTTGTTTTTAGGAAAATATTCGATGATTTTTACCAAATTTGTTGGTTTCTTCTAAAAAGGTGTTTTGAAAATGTTCCTTTTCACTGCATTTGAAAAATACAAATTTTCACAAGACTTTTGTTGTTGTGAAACGAAAAGATCATATACGTTATTTAGTTTTGTATAGTCGTATGCTTTTATTAAATCACCCAATTTTGATCTACTCTTTTCTGCAAGTCGAATTGTTTCTTCACTATCGGGAGCAAAGATATTCACAAGATCATTCTTGTCATATTCGACATTATAAAAGCATGGTTTCTCCCATTGAGATTTCTTAAGTTACTCTGGATTTACAAAACTTATCGAGCATCTACTATTATAATACGAACTTGGTTTAAGAGTTAGCATAAAAACAGTTAGAGCCGATTGACATGTTTTATAAACAATGTTACTTAAAATCTTGACTTGATTTTCCAAAGCAATTTGTTTATCTATGTCTTTATCCTCCTGTTCTTTAAAATCCTTTTTCACTTCTTCCTTTTCTTTTTCAGTTTTAGAAATCTGTCTCTAGTGCATATAAAGCTGATTTACTAGCTTGGCATTTTCTTCTTTTACCAAAAACATTCTTAATGCTTTTGTTTTTAAAGATTTTGCATTTTTATAAGTATTAAATGCCAGCAAATCATGAGCTTCTTTGCGTTTGAGTTCAACTGCTTCATTGCCTTTCTGGTTTGTTTGAAAAATTTTGTACCTTTTAAGATCCATTTTGCAATATTTCAGATCAAGCTTGTATTTATCAAGCTCTTGAGTAAGAGACGTGTTTTCTTTCTTTAATTTTTTTAATATTTTTGTTCTCATCAACATATAGTCTTAAATTAGCTACTAAAGAAGCACGCAAGACACGTTCATCCTATGGTTCTTCAACATTTTGGTCATCCTTTTCTTCTTTGTAACACATATATGATGAATCAGGAATGACATTACTACCAACCATTTCCACCACATATGTGTCATTAATGGATTCAAGTTGCTCGGAATGCTGTCTTGAGTGGCAAACACATTATAGTCATCATTTGTATGTACCTTTTCCAATGGCTCAACATCATAGGTAGGTCCTGAATCTGAATTTAAGACCTCCTGAATCTTTGCCATGTACATGTAATGTACTTCCAGTTCTTGCTCATCCGGCTCTTCATCAGTGTCCTGAAGCTAGTCACTCTACTCTGCACTTAAAGGCACACCTCTTGCCTCATGCTTGCATAACATTATCTTTTCCTTGTGATACTCATAATCCTTGACCCGCTTAGGTTTTCTGCACTCCTTAGCAAAATGCCTAAACCCCTTACAAATGAAACACTATATCCCAGACTGTTGAACTACCTAATTCCCTACAATTTCCTTGTTCCCAGCAACTGTCACTGTCCTCTAATTCACATACTGCCCAGTCTGACTGTCATTCCCGGTTCTTGGAGAAGTATTCACATTCTTATTTATGGAGTTTAATGAAGTTTCAAGGTTGTTGTTGGCAGGTTTGTAGATGTTTTTGAAGGGATTTGCAATGATTGCCAAAGTTTTATGTATCTGCTTATCCCTCTGAGCCTGTTCTTCATCACTGTTAATAAAAATATTTGCGCAAAAATAATATTTACATTTAATGATCTTCATGTTTTGATAATAACAAAAATATAATGTCATACTACGTAAAGGTTTACGTAAGCAAGTTATTTAGTCGAAAGTTTACTTGACAACGACAAATCACTTACGGTATTAATATGGTATTATTAAACTTAGTTAATGATCAAAGAAAAATATTATCATTTGCATTAACCCTTTCTAATCAAATGATTTAAGTTAACACATGATTAATTATAAGCTAGTTATATTAATCATGTAAGACAAAATAAGATTAACCATAAATGGAAACAATCTTTCTAAATCATTTCAAATCTTCTCAAATCTAGAAAAATTTTCCTTATTGGTGATAAGAAATATTTTGTTCTAGAAGAATCTAATAAACTAGTTTTATTAAGTAAAAAACAATATTTTGTATAGATTTGGGGTTAATCACAAAATGACAAATGATTTCCCAGCTCCACCCACGGATACACCAAATACACGGGACGGATTCAAGCAATGGTGGATCCGTGAGTCGTACGGACCAACTGTCTAGGACAGATTTGAATTTTAAAGGCTTGCCTATAAATAGCAACTTTAAGCTTTTATTTTCAACAACTTTTGAAATATTTTTCACATACATCTTTTATCTTTGATATTCTTTGATATCATTATACTTGTTACATAATCCATTACAAGTGATCAGCTCATTCCACTCTTTAGTGAAGAACACTCAAGAAGACGTCAAGCTTTAAGTGTTAATAGTTTAGTTGTGTCATCACGTTTGTGATAATCATTCATCTTGTATATCTTGTGTTGTGTGTTGTGTTATGTTATGATATGTTAGTAATTTAGGCCTCAAATACATGTATGTTAGATTTGTTCTATCTCGAAGTCCAAACTCCGTATTAGCTTAAGTACCCAAAAAGTGTAAGCGACTTGATGGTTTTCTCCGCCTAAAGGCAGCTTGTTTGACATAGGTGAAGAGAACTCTCAAGTTGGTACTTGGGGAGTGGAGTAGGGCGAAAGTGGTTCTTCGTATCCGAACCACTATAAATCAATGTGTCATCGATTTGATCTTTCTTAATCTTTACTTGCTTTATATTTTGTTTGTTAGTTATATAATTTATTGCAGCGCTATCATATACACTTGTGTGATCTCTTGAATTCACATAAATCGACAATCTAATGTTTAATTTTACAACGGAAAACACTATTCAACCCTTCCTTTAGTTTCCACAATGGGTATCAAGAGCCAAGGTCACCAAGATCTTTAATGTATATTGTACAATTAAAGCTTGAATCGATCTATGGATTTCGGATAAATAAACTAGAAGGGCAATCTATGTAAAGACCACCTCTTTTTGAAAGTGATCATTTTATTTATTGGAAAAATAGATTTGAAACTTATGTGAATGCAAAAGATTTAAATCTTTGGAATATTATCTTGAATGATGATTTTCCACCGGTTACCAAAAATGAAGTAACCTAAGTTTTAGAGGTTGTTCCTTTTGAAGAACAGTCCGATGATCTTAAAAATAAACTTGCTAAAAACAATGAAGTTAAAATGGTTCTTTACAATGCATTAACCAAAAAGGAATACAAAGGGGATTTTTTTATGTGTAAGAACGGCTAAAAGATGATAGTTAATCGTATGTTAATAAATCACACATCAAAGTTAATAGCCAAGTAAAGGATAAGAAAATTGATCTCTATGTTCAACAATATGAACAATTTACCTATCCAGGAATAAGAATCAATGATAGCGGTTTGTGCTAGAATTAACACTATTATTACTTGTTCTTAAAAGCTATTGATGAAGTTTTCTCTAGCAAGAACTATGTTAGGAAGTTTCTTACGGCTTTACATCCTAAATGGAGAGCAAAGATCATGATGATTGAAGAATAAAAATATTTGTCATCACTAGCTCTAGACGAGCTTATTGGCAATCTAAAAGTACATGAAGTTGTCAAGGAAAAAGATTTCAAAATTTATAAAGGCAAAAAGGAACGAATTAAGTCCATCGCCTTGAAAGCTAAGAAAGAGTCTAGTGATGATGAAAATCGACATCCAAAAGCGATGACAAAGACTATGATATGACTGTAAGGAACTTTAAAAAGTTCTTTAGAAGAAAGGGCAAATTGTTCGGCAACCAAGAGAAGAAAGGAAGTCATCCCGACAAAGGAGATCATAGAAAGGAAAAAGTGACCGAAACATGTTTTAGATGCGGGTGATCCAAATCACTCATTGGCATTGTCCCAAAAATATCCTCTGCAACAAGATCAAAAGGCTTTCATTGGAGGTTCTTGGAGCGATAGCGAGAATGACGCCGAAGACAAAACCAACGACAAAACTTTCATCATGCTTAAATTAATCGTCAATGAGGTAACTCTTAACTCTTACTATAGTGATAAAGCATATTTTTCTTTGATAATGATAAATAATGCAAATTGAATACGATAGCTTATGTGAAATTAGCTTAAAAATCATTAACAAGAATAAAATTTTGAAAACTAAAAGAGATCTTTTAGAAAAAGAAATTTTAGAATTAAACGAGAAAATTAAGAAACTTGAGAGAAGTAAAGAAATTCAAATTGCGTGTAAGTCATGTGATGAACTTAAATCGGAAAATGCCAAACTTAAAGAAACTCAAGTTAAATTTGTTAAATTTGATAAAAGTGCTAATACACTTAGAGAAATGTTAGATAATCAAAAGTCATCTAGTTGTAAAATAGGTCTAGGATTTGATAATAGTAAAGCATCAACTAGTGGAACTAAAATTATGATTTTCGTTGGATCGTTCGTTGAAAACGCGACAGACGGATCCACCATTATAAGGTACAGATCCAACATACCTGGATCCGTGAGTTGCAACGACAACCAAAAAAGGACAGAACACGTTTTTAGTCCACCGTTGTCCTCTAGATTGGATTTTGTTATTACTAGAAGAATCTAATACATAATAGCATTGAATTGTCAAAGAAACTGATGTGTCATTCTATAGGTGTTATTTATGATTATCAGGTTTTACATTTATATTTAGCCGACTAACCTAAAGACAACACTTTAACGGGCAAAGTACCCGGTCAAGATGTAGCTTCGCGGTAAGTAGGGTGTCGAACACTAAGAGTGAGAGTTAACCTATTATTCTATCAGTATTTTATTCTATCTAGATTAGTCTAATTACTGGTTAAACCTATGCTATACATATTTACTAGAGGTAAAAAGAGGGGTTTTCAGCCTGAGAGACTGGCACAGGTTTATGGTGACAAATATCAATTCTAAGCACAATACACACTAAAGCAAATAAACACAAGACAAAAGAGCAGAACGAGCCAAATAATAGAAAACTGTATTAACCATGTTAAATCTGATTAAATGCTGGTTTGATTAATTAGTGCAATGGCTGCTTATCTCGAGGCGGCATATCATTCTTAAGACTTAATGGCGTAACTTCTTCTAAGACCTAGACTACGAACAAATCATGTCACAAAAATTAACGCATCTACAATAAGCATCCATATTTAATTATAATCTACCATAGGGAATTAAAGCAGTGGTGATCCTGTTAATACCCTAGCCCATCGGGACTTTACCCACTTATTGCTTGATGTTGTTTTATACACCGGTAGTCCACCACCAAAATCAATACCAATTAATAAATGAACAATACTGGTTGAACAATTATCGGGTCACCTGCCGGTCAACTAAGCTCATAATCAAAGAGTAATGATAAGGTGTCATTTGTGATCCTATTGGTTCGGGCATATAGAACACAACATGGAGACCCATCCTAGCATCTAGGTTACTGGTTAGGTCTCCCTAGACCCAGTTGAATGATATGTCGCATGTACAAGCACATAAATTAGTATAAGGCGATAAACATAATTAAACAACAACGATAAATTAAGCAAAGCCAGATTAAAACAAACCAAACATTATAATATTCATTAACATGGCAAATACCCAAAGGTATTAGCCCACGATCATTATCATTATTACAAACGTGATCAAACAAAAAATCAAATGATTAAGAAAGTAAGAATTACACGATGTCTTCTATGGAATTAGGAGTAGTGCTTGACCTTGGCTTGGCTTGAGAAATTCGACTTTAGTTGTATACTATACAGAGAATGTGATATTGCATACTAAAACTCGTTTTTGAGTCTTGTATTTATAGTGTCTCAAATACGGCTAGATACGCCGTATGGAGATAAGTAGATACGGCGTATAGGTTTAAATTCTTCCTGGAGTCCGCTGAAAAAATCAAATCAATTAAGATAATTACCATCAATCATATTAAATGTGTATCTTTGACTGATGAACAGTTGTGCATACGGCATATTGGTTGTAGTGGATATGCCAGATCGGGAATTGATCATTACGTGTTTCTTGTGCTGAGCTGGCGCTGATACACCGTATCTTTATTGCTGGATACGGCTATAGGTGCATAAAATAGTATTCTTCAAATGTCTTTGTTTAAGCTCTAGAATTACGCCTTTTTGCTTCTTCTTCACAAGTGACTCCTTAATTACTGCAATAATAAACTTTAAGCATTTAAGTACCAATATCTTACAATAATTATTTAAAGTGGGTAAAATACGTGGGATAAATGATAGTAAAGTATGACGTTATTTGATGATATCAAATATCCTCTTACTTGAATCCTACTTGTCCTCAAGTAGACTTTAGAAAGATTTTGAAAATGTATCCTAACTAAGGTTAAGGATTTTTCCGTTAAGCATTTCTTTCAAGTTCAGATCACCTGTACAAAACCAAGCTCCTCACGAAATATGGAAATGAAGTCACTCAGATCACTCAACTAATCTAGGCTATATCATTTTAGTAGTATACTCATTTGCTCATTCGTGATTAGCTTTGTATCATAGGCTTGGCAATGATACACATCTCCACCTCTAAAGCTAAGGAGTAACAAGTCAAAAGGTAAATTAGGTATTTATTAGAAGGCTCGGGTTTTTAATCATTCTTATTAAGATGAAGAATGATATAGGGTGTGGAGCTTCTGACTTTCACCAGAGGTCATCATCAAACAAGGTAGCTGAGACATGAATACATGGCCGTATCGACGGAATCGACATCAATGCTCGTACACATCCTCATTCGAGTAGATCCTAAGGTTAGTTATCAGAAAGGGAAGTAAGGTTGTCGTTAAATAAAATAAACAAACAAATAGATTAAAGCCAACAAATAAGGGTGGCGTTGCTATTAACTTTCCTCGACCGTTCCATGACAAAGACTTCGAACTATAAAAGAAACATCTCGATCATATACGACACTGACAACCTAAGTTGGCATTCCCATAACGGTCAACTTCCCTTACATCCCGAACTTTACATACTTTTTGATAAGGTCGTTGTTCACAACGCGTTTATATCAACTAAACCCTCAAATATATTATATATATTTATAGAAAATACATATACGTATACGTAAGCAAAGTATCATACAAATTATTCTTAGGAAAGAATAATAAGTAATCAACACAGGTATCGTTTTCCTCAGCGAGAGATGAATGTAAATCTACGTTAAGATGGAATCGAGCTTGATTGTCATCATTTTTTGTTTTGGTTTTAAACTATTTTATAACTAAAAATTAAACTAATATTAATTCTAACATTAAAACCTACAAGATTATACTAAAATTGATCTAAAAGATATAAATTAAAAAAAATGCTTGCCTAAGTGAATCGAGAATGTTCCATAGTGCGGGCATAGGTTTAACAAATTAAAATCCTTAAGAAAAAAACAGTTTCAAGAAATAAAATGACAAGTAAATAAAATGCTTTTTAAAATAAATGACAAGTATTTAAATTGCATTAAAAGTAAATGATGGTATGTAAATTAGAAAATTCTAATGACTATATATTTTTTTTAAACCATTTTAAAACCGCACTTAAATTCTAAATCACTAGTCACTTAGCAAACACAAGTTATTTACTCACTACTCATAATGAAATTCAATTTAAGAAACACGTATCCAAACCCCATGGTTACGGCGTATTGACTATCTGGACGTTATCCAGTCTTAATTTTTAGCACATTATATACGACGTATTCATTAAACGAATACAACGTATACAGGTATCAATTCGGCGTATCCTGGGGTTTGGATATGGCGTATCGACTTCCTGTACAATATTTAGTTATAGTCTACTTTATTTTAACGAATACACCGGAGATGGAGTTGCACTTGTTTTCTTATGCTTAATACAGGAACCTTCTGAAGGAAATGACAACGTTAGTTAAGTATTTATAAATCTGGAAATCTCGAAGTGTTGGAGTCTTGAAATACCAAGACGGTTGTTCAACACACTTTTTGCTCATGAACTCAACTTAGAGAATCATTCCTAAGCAAAATATCAGGAGAGTTTTCTCTTTCTAATTCTATTTCCCTTATTATTTAAATGTTTTATCTATACAACGAGGACGTTGTATAATTTAAGTAGGGGGATGGAGAATTAGAACGTACTTGTCCTCATTTTCACTAATAAAATGCTAACATGCCTACAAATGGATCAAATTTATATATAAAAAAAATTAGCATGACTTTTTGTGAAAAATCACTAGTTACATTACCTCGCGCACTATAACCCTTAATGTCTATTTGTGAGAATTAAGCCTATCTGTTTCCAATTGCTTACTAAAATTCCACAAAAATATGAGTGTGCCGGTGATGTAGTGGACTTTAGAACTTGGCCTGCTATATCACTCGAGACCTCAATGATGAGTAGTATGGATTTAGATGGAGTAGCATATTGACCAGTAAATTTCTAGGATTAAACCAAAAAGCCTTTACATGTTGTATTATTAACTAACTACACTGGTTAGTTAACCCCCGTGTAACCCTTTTGCTTACTCTTATTTTTAGAGTAAAGATACCCCTAGAACAACCTGCTAAGCCATTCCTTTCTTTTTTTTCCTCACCAATTAAAAATTGTTTCGTTTCACCTTTACACCATAGCCTACCGTGTAGATTAAAGCCTATTTTAATCAATGTTGCTAGTTGCTTTCGTGTAAAGTTTTGTAGTTCCTGCGTCAAAGTGTGTTGGGACTTAAAGACTTCAAGATGATTCTTAGAGTTACTGCTGCTCAGTGCTGCTGGTACAAAAAGTTTATGCTGTTAGATTACAACTGTTAGAAGAATTGCTACTGTCAAAAGATAAAGACGAGTAAAGAGATAAGGATTACCTAGAGATGAAGATTAGAAGATAATTATAGAATATATTGTATCAGAATATTCTATAAGTTTATGTTTATCTTTTGCATATGTTGTAAGCCACTTCTAAGGATCGATTATTCGTTGATACGCGCAAAAATCAACGATGTAAAGTTTTGTAAAAAGTGGCCGATATCACCACTTGTTTGTAAAAGTATGTAAAGTTCAGGGATGTAAGGGAAGTTAACCATTATGAGAACGTCAACTTAGGTTGCCATTGTCATTTTCTATGATCGAGACGTTTGTTTATATGTTTGAGTCTTCATCATGGGACGGTCGGGGAAAGTTACTAGCAACCGCACCCTATTCATTGGCATAATCTTTTGTTTTTTGATTTTTATTTAACAACCATTTTACTTCCCTTTTCCTGATAACTAACCTTAGGATCTACTCGAATGAGGATGTGTTCGAGCGTGTGTGTCTATCCCGTGGATTCGGGTGTGTATGCATGTCTTAGCTGCTTTGATTGACGACGACCCTTGGTAGAAAGTCAGAAGCTCACACCTATATCAATACCCATCATCTCATTGAGAATGATTAAAACCCAAGCCTTCTAATAAATACCCAATTTACCTTTTGACTTGTTACTCCTTAGCTTTAGAGGTGGAGATGTGTATCCTTGCCAAGCCTATGATACGAAGCTAATCACGACTGAGCAGATGAGCGTACCACTAAATGATACACCCTAGATTAGTTGAGTGATCTGAGTGAATGTTCATTCCATACGGTGTATCTGCGCCAACTCATCACAAGACGCGTAATATGATCAATTCCCCACCAGTCGTATCCACTACCTCTCTAATAATGCAGTATGCATCGTCTGTCCATCCGTCAAAGATACATATTTAATTATGATTGATGTGAAATAATTCTGATTTGATTTGATCTTATCGCGGACTTCAAGGAAATTAACCCTATACGCCGTATTCACCTCTTTGGATACGGCGTATCGAGGGATTTTCAGACACTATAAATACGAGTTTAAAAAACAAGTTTCAGTGTGCAAAAAACATAATTCACTATATAATAATACCTTTCAGAGTCGAATTCTAAGGCCAAGAAGAGGCAGCCAAATGGTCGTGAGCACCAAAGCCTAATTCCATAAAAGACATCGTGTAATTCTTACTTTCTTAATCATTCGATTTTCAATTGTTTGATCGCATTTGTAATAATGACAATGATTGTAGGCTAACACCCTCGGGTATTAGCCATATTAATGAAGATTATAATGTTTGGTTTGATTTAATTCCGCTGGCTTACTTTTATCGTTGTTGTTTAATTATGTTTATCGCTTCATACTTGTTTAGGTGCTTGTGCATGCGACCTGTCATTTAACTGGGTCTAGGGAGACCTAACCAGTAACCTAGATGCCGGGATAGCTCTCCATGTTGTGTTTTGTATGCCCGGACCAATAGGATCACAAATGACACCTTGTATTTACCCTTTGATTATGAGCTTAGTTGGACCGGCAGGTGACCCGATAATTGTTCAACCAATATTGTTCTTAGTTAATTAGTAATTGATTTTGGTAGTGGACTACAGGTGTATAAAGCAACATCAAGCAATAAGTGGGTAAAGTCCCGATGGGCTAGGGTCTTAACATGATCACCACTGCTTAAATTCCCTATGGTAAATTATAATTAGACTAAAGGATGCTTTATGCGGATGCGTTAATCGTGACAGGATTGTTCGTGTCTAGGTCTTAGGAAGAAGTACCGCCTAAGTCTTAAGAATGATATGTCGCCTCGAGATAAGCAAGCCATTGCACTAATTAATCAAACCTGCATTTAATTGGATTTAATATGGTTAATACAGTTTTCTATTATTTGGCTCGCACCGCTCTCTTGTCTTGTGTTATTTGCTTTAGTTTATAATGTGCTTAGAATTGTTATTTGTCACCATAAACCTATGCCAGTCTCTCAGGATGAAAACCCCCCATCTTATCAAACAACGTATATAGCATAGGTTTAACCAGTAATTAGACTAATCTAGAATAGAATAAATACTAATAGGATAACTGGTTAACTCTCACTCTTAGTGTTTGACACCCTACTTACCGCGAAGCTACATCTTGACCGGTACCCTGGCCCATAAAGTGTTGTCTTTAGGTTAGTCGGCTAAATATAAATTTAAAACCCTGATATCTATAATTAACACCTATATAACGACACATCAGCTATCCATACCACAGATTTGACACGGGACTTTTGGGACATAACAACCAGTATATACCAAAAATTTATTAGAGGGAAATATATAAGAAAAGCTATATAATGGATTTTTAACAATATTGTTTTTTTTGAATTTGTGTTTATACAAAAATAGGTCTCTATATTGCAAGTTTTAAATTCGTGAACTGCTTTTTTGTTCTTTTGAGAAATAGCTTTTCGGCACATTTCTTCTAAGTTTTCCTGTAGCAACACAATGCAAATCGACCTTTTTACGGGATGAAAGTTATAATGCTTTTTGGAAAAGTTATAAAATTGCAAATTGGTTCATCTTTGTTAACTTTTTGGTTGAATCGCTTTAATCGTTTTTTTATGTTTTTAATTTCATTAACTTGAAATCGTCATAAGTAACTATTTTTGGTATGTAGCTAAATACAAAGAGCAAGCGCATTGCTAAACGTTCTATTGGTATACAAGTTTAATTCTCAAATGTTTTTATTTTTTATTTTAGGAGTTAAGGGGAGAGCTTTTTTTTGTTGTTAATGATGAATTACAATCTTACTGATATAGGTAGAATTATTATGGTTTTTCTAAAACACCACAAACTGTTTGCTATGTGTTCTGGTGCAAAAGGGGTGCTTGGAAAATGATTATACATAATAATGGGTATGTTATTGTCGTAAAGTACTAGATTAATGGGTATGTTATCTCATGTGGGCTTTGGGTCCATAATTCTACTAACATCGTGTATATATTCTAAATGACCCGATAATGAGCTATAGATTTATGCAAGTATGAGAAGTTGTGCATATGTTATCTTTTTATTGGTTATTGGACTGGATTTTTTAACGTGATGCATTATCAATAGGTTAGGATTAGTTGGAACAGCGTGAAGTTCTTGTGTCTCCAGCTGCAATAACTCCTAAAAGAAAAGGTACGAGTTTACCTTAGTTCCTTACCATATGTTAGTTACGTATAACGCATGTGAGATCACTAACGTGTATATATCGTTTGTTTTGACATAGTGCTAGATTGCACAATGAACATATGTACAAGACCTGGATTTGTTGAGCATTGTACATGATCTTTAGCGATTTCTTAGGTCTTGGACTTTACACTACTATACAGTTTTCATCCACGGTAAAAGTTACTGATTTTTTTATTGCTTGATCTTCGTTGACCTTTTGACTGTGGTTGTGCCGAGGAAGTAACCCTAAATGGGAGGGTCCTAATTGATGGGGTATGTGTTCTTAACCTGCTCATAACATTTGGTTATATAGATTTTCTTCTTTTGGTCCATTCAAGTTTCCACTGTTTAAGTGTTTCGGGTCATGTGTGTCAACTCTGACCCATTTACACAGAACCTGAATACGACTATATAAGCCCTTTATATGAATAGGCAGGCAGATTAAATGGGTTAACTGGGTTGGCACGCTGACCCTCCTAACCCAACAAGAAAGACAAAGCCGTTTATTATGTGTCAGGGAATTGCCAGCCTAGGTGGTGGGGTTAAACTTGAAACAGTGCATACATTTCAGCGTTCACAATGGTCTTGTCTTGTAACTAGGCTTTCAAATCGTTGATTTCAATCTTTTTTCGTTGAGCTCAGCAATTAGGGAATCATTTTTCGCATTCAAAACTTTTTCATTGTTTCCTGATGTAAAAGATTGGTTAACCTAAGAGTTTTCAAAAACAGTATTTTCTTTTGCATCTTGCAAAGCAAGTTCAAGATTAATACAATGTTTCTCTAGTTGTGCAAAACTTTTGTCATGTATTTGTTTATGACTCTTGGAAAGCTCAATCTCAATATGTTCAAATTCTGCAATTTTCTCAAGATATTTGCATGCCATATCACTATATTCATCAATATCATCCAAATAAAGAAGAATAACACACAAAAATTCCTTAGAGAATAGTTCTTGCAAGAGTAGATTGTTGACTTTTGAAAAATCTGTTTTTTCATGTTCAAGTTGAGATTTGAGATCATCGATTTCCATTTTCAGGTGATCTACTTCGTTTTCAACAAATTTGACATATTTCAAGTCTTCGACCATTTCTTATTTTAAATCATTTTCAAAAATCCCAACATTTTCAAAGTTTTGTTAGCAAGTGGAATTAACATATAGTGAACAAGCAACTTTATGTCATGAGTAATTGGATTCTGCCAATCAATTTTACGTTGTTGCCAATCCGTTTCAACAATCGATTTAATGTTGTCCACATTGGCTTGAACATCTTGGAAAGTATACTTACTTTTGTTTATTGATTTGTTTTTAGAAAAATATTCGATGATTTTTACCAAATTTGTTGGTTTCTTCTAAAAAGGTGTTTTGAAAATGTTCCTTTTCACTGCATTTGAAAAATACAATTTTTCACAAGACTTTTGTTGTTGTGAAACGAAAAGATCATATATGTTATTTAGTTTTGTATAGTCGTATGCTTTTATTAAATCACCCAATTTTGATCTACTATTTTCTGCAAGTCGAATTGTTTCTTCACTATCGGGAGCAAAGATATTCACAAGATCATTTTTGCCATATTCGACATTATAAAAGCATGGTTTCTCCCATTGAGATTTCTTAAGTTACTCTGGATTTGCAAAACTTATCGAGCATCTACCATTATAATACGAACTTGATTTAAGAGTTAGCATAAAAATAGTTTGAGCCGATTGACGTGTTTTATAAACAATGTTACTTAAAATCTTGACTTGATTTTCCAAAGCAATTTGTTTATCTATGTCTTTATCCTTCTGTTCTTTAAAATCCTTTTTCACTTCTTCCTTTTCTTTTTCAGTTTTAGAAATCTGTCTCTAGTGCATATAAAGCTGATTTACTAGCTTGGCATTTTCTTCTTTTACCAAAAACATTCTTAAAGCTTTTGTTTTTAAAGATTTTGCGTTTTTATAAGTATTAAATGCCAGCAAATCATGAGCTTCTTTGCGTTTGAGTTCAACTGCTTCATTGCCTTTCTGGTTTGTTTGAAAAATTTTGTACCTTTTAAGATCCATTTTGCAATATTTCAGATCAAGCTTGTATTTATCAAGCTCTTGAGTAAGAGACGTGTTTTCTTTCTTTAATTTTTTAATATTTTTGTTCTCATCAACATTTAGTCTTAAATTAGCTACTAAAGAAGCACGCAAGACACGTTCATCCTCTGGTTCTTCAACATTTTGGTCATCCTTTTCTTCTTTGTAACACATATCTGATAAATCAAGAATGACATTACTACCAACCATTCCAACCACATATGTGTCATTAATGGATTCAGGTTGCACAGAATGCTGACTTGAGTGGCAAACACATTATAGTCATCATTTGTATGTGGTATCAAAGCCAAATTAACACATATAAATATATAAAATATATTAATACGTAATAATAAGGAAGATAATCAATAATAGTATAGTAAGTATTTTCCGTCGGGTTCTAGAAAATCGCTTTTAACCAAAGCAATTATCAAAAACCTCCCGGGTCGTTTCCTCGGCGAGAAGTGAATGGAAATCTACGTTCAAGTTGTAAATCGAGCTTGATTATCACTTAAGTTTTTGGGTTTGGTTTTCTAAATCTACTAAAAGGGAAATCATATAAAAGGGAAACTAAACTTTTGGATTTAAACTATTTTAAACTAATATTAATTTTAAGATTAAAAACTACAAGATTATACTAAAATTGATCTAAAAGATATAAATGACGAAAATGCTTGCTAAGTGACGTGAAATGTTCATTAAGTGCGGGTTTAGGTTTAACGAATTAAAATCCTTCGAAAACAAGTTTTAAGAAATTAAATGACAAGTAAAGTAAAATGCTTTTTAAAATAAAATAAATGACAAGTATTTAAATTGCATTAAAAATAAATGACGGTATTTAAATTGGAAAATTCTAATGACTATTAATTTTTTAAACCTTTTTAAACCCGCACCTAAATTCCAAATCACTAATCACTTAGCAAACACTAATGAACTACTCACTAATCATAACAAATAAACTAGCAACAACCATAAGATCAAACATAAACATTTTAAGCTAATAATTCTAAACTACTAGTATATAAAAAAAGGGTAACCGAATGAAGAACCGCAATGATATAAAACCACCCGATCTTACAAACTTAATAAACAAATAAGTTTATCACTTTAAAGCTTTTACTTTACTAATTAGCAAATAAAGGTGTCAACTTTATCTACTAATTATTTTCATAAAAACTATAAAGATCAAAACTTTATCTATTTATCAACCTTATAAGACCCTTAAGCTCCGGCCTTAGATGTAGAATGATGGAATAAGAAATAAGACATGAAAAGTTAGAACAAAATAAGCTAATAAAAAGATGAAAACTTTAGATCTAAATCCACCCGAAACTAAGGTGTTCAATCAAGTGAACTCGGATCGGGTATATTTAAGGATTTAAATCTAAGAAAAATAAGCTAGAATTAAAAAGCAACAAACTTTATGCTAGAAAATAAGCTAGAAATATAAGATCTATTATTTTTAGATCTAATCCACCCGAAACTAAGGTGTTCAATCAAGTGAACTCGGATCGGGTATGATTAAGGATTAGATCTATATAAAGAAAAAAATAAGCTTGAATAAAAATAAGCAATCGAAAAATAAGCTAAAATAAGCTCACTCGAAAAGCTCTAAATCGAAAACAATATAAAATAAGCTAGTCTAAATAAGCTATGGAAGTAGCTTATTAGAATATAAGCTTAAGAGATGGGATCAAAAAAAAATAAGCTATAAGCATGAACTTATTTGGAAATAAGCTAAAAAGAAATAAGAAAAAAAAGACAAGAGAATAAGCATAAAAAAATAAGCTAAAAAAAACCAACCTTTGAAATAAACTTCTTCATTAATAAGCTCAAGAGTTACAATAAGCTAGATCTAATAAGCTTCAATAAGCTTTTACAATAAGCCCAAAATAAACTATATTATTCTACTCCTAAAACTAACACTACAACTAAAAAAAATAAACTTAAAAAATACACACACTCAAAAAAATCTCCTCCATGCGTGCTACCAGCTGCTGTCTTTTATAGCCCAAATTGGGTGAGGGTATTTTTGTCTTTTCAGGTACACAGCCACTCATAATCCAGATATGGGGGGTATTTTGGTCTTTTTGCACTCCACCAACCGCCTCATTATTGCCCATGATTGGCACACGCCTACCTCGGACTGACTGCTACAGTACCTTGGACTGACACACGCCAGTGCCACGTGTCACCATCTGATTGGTCCAGCCGCCTCCTGAACAGTACCTCGTACTGACGTAACTGCCACCTCGTACCTCGGACTGCTACAGTACCTGCACACCAATCATTAGAAGCGCCACGTGTCACCACCTGAGTTGTGCCACGTGGCATTTTTACTGTTCCCCACCGTCGCCGGTCAACCTCCGGTCAACCGCCGCCGGACCACCGGTCAACGGTGGTCAACGGAACATGTCCTATCTTACTGACTTTGAAGAAATTGATGGAGGATATGTTGCCTTTGGAGGTAACCCCAAAGGAGGGAAAATCACAGGCAGAGGTACAATCAAAACTGGTAATTTAGATTTTGAGAATGTGTATTTTGTAAGAGAGTTAAAGTTTAACCTCTTTAGTGTCTCACAAATGTGTGACAAAAAGAATAGTGTTCTCTTTAATGACACTGAATGTATTGTTTTATCTCCAAACTTTAAGTTAACTGATGAAAGTCATGTTTTACTTAAAGTTCCTAGAAAGAACAATATGTATAGTGTTGATTTAAAGAATATTGTTCCTAAAGGAGGTCTAACTTGTCTCTTTGCAAAAGCCACATCTGATGAATCTAAACTTTGGCATAGGAGGCTTGGACACATAAATTTCAAAACTATGAATAAACTGGTTAAGGGAAATCTTGTAAGAGGTTTACCTTTAAAACTTTTTGAAATTCATCAAACCTGTGTTGCTTGTCAAAAGGGAAAGCAACATAGAGCTTCTTGTAAGTCTAAAACAGTAAGTTCAATCAGCCAACCTTTACATATGTTGCACATGGATACATTTGTAAAAAGCTTAATGAAAAATATGTATTGCCTAGTTGTCACAGATGATTACAGTAGGTTTATTTGGGTTTTCTTTCTAGCTACTAAAGATGAGACTAATGACATACTTAAGTCTTTTATAACTAGAGAAAAAAATCTAATAGATCAAAGGGTTAAGGTAATTAGGTGTGGCAATGGAACTGAGTTCAAGAATAAGGAGATGAATCATTTTTGTGAGAGAAAAGGTATTAAGAGAGAATTTAGTGTAGCTAGAACTCCTTAACAAAATGGAGTAGCTGAGAGGAAAAATAGAACACTAATTGAGGCTGCTAGGACAATGCTAGCTGATTCTATGCTACCTATTACTTTTTGGGCATAAGCAGTTAATACTGCTTGCTATGTGCAAAATAGGGTATTAGTAACTAAGCCTCATAACAAGACCCTTTATGAACTTTTTCTGGGTAGAAAACTAGCTTTAAGCTTTATGAAACCATTTGGGTGTCCTGTTACAATTCTTAATACCATTGATCACTTAGGCAAGTTTGATGGTAAGGCTGATGAAGGATTCTTTGTTGGGAACTCAATCAATAGTAAAGCATTTAGAGTATTCAACAGTAGAACTAGGATAGTTGAAGAGAACCTGCATGTCTAGTTTAGTGAGAATACATACCAAATTAGCTTTTTGATATTGATGCACTAACCAAGTTAATGAATTATAAGCCAGTTGTTGCATGAAATCAGTCTAATGGTAATGCAGGTACAAAAGCATGTGATGATGCAGGTAAAGATAGAATGGAGACAGTACCTGGCAAAGATTACATTCTGCTACCATTGTGGACTGCTGGTCCACCAGTCTCTCAAAGTTCAAATAATTCTCAAGATGATGGATCCAAACCTTCAAGTGATAATGAGAAGAAGGTTGATGAAGATCCAAGAAAAGATAATGAAAGTATTGATCAAAAGAATGATGATAATGTTAACAGCACTAACAATGTTAATGCTGCTAGCACAAATGAAGTTAATGCTGTTGGTGGAAAACAAGCATTGAACTTTTAGATGATCTAAATATGCCTGTTTTGGAAGATATTGTCTATTCAGATGATGATGAAGATGTTGGTGCAGAGGCTGACATGAACAATTTGGATGCATTTATGCCTGTCAGTCCTATTCCAACTACAAGAGTACACAAAGATCATCCAGTTGAACAAATTATTGGAGACTTGAATTCAGCACCTCAAACAAGAAGAATGACAAAGAATTTGGAAGAACATGGTTTGTTTAGTTCAGTTCAGCAAAGAACAAACCATAAAGACTTTCAAAATTTCTTGTTTGCCTGTTTCTTATCATAAGTAGAACCCAAAAAGGTAATCCAAGCATTGCAGGATCCAAGCTAGATTACAAAGGTTTGGATTACCTTTTTGGGTTCTACTTGCGAATGATATAACACCAACATAGTAATACTGTTAGGATTAAAAGACTTCTTGATGATATTGGAGTTACTGCTGCTAAGTTAATGTTGCTGGTGTATAAGTTACTACTGCTTGTTAAGAGTTAATGCTGCTGGTATAAAGTTACAACTGATGAAAGATTATAAGTGCTAAAAGATTACAACTGCTGAAAGATAAAGATTACTTGAAGATCAAGATTACATATGAAATAAGGATTGTTATTTATAGAATAGATCTTTGAGAATAATCTAAGTTTTAGTAATATATTGTAAATCGACTAGGACTCCTTGGTGTATAAAAGGAGAACCTAGGGTATAGAGTTTGATATCTAGAAATATTTTGTTTTGATATCGTTATAGCTTCAAGGTTTTGTAACCCTAATACTAGGAGAGTATTCATATTATTT
>BQNB010083016.1:4672-29156 GCA_026074375.1 Tanacetum coccineum
ATCGTAATATTTGCACTAACAGATTACACGAACCCGTTGTCTATATAATATTGCGTTAGGGAAATGCACAAGTAAGGTAGTATGAAGACTATTACAAGGCCCCTAAGAGTATATTACATGCAATTGAAATATCTTAAGAGGGATCAACCATATAAGGGGGTAAGGTAGTATGAAGACTATTACACATGATATCCTTTCTACACAATCACGTTTCCTTAGACATATCAACAACAATACAGACAAAAGCTGGTTTTCTAGAGCCTAACGCACATAGCCATTAACAAGAAGCAATAGGAAACAAAAATTATAAACTATAATCAATTAGACTCATTGAATCTGTTACAAACAACAAGATCTAATCAATTAATGACAAGGTTCATGCATTACCAAATAAATACTAGATGAATTAGCCAAGCATACTCAAGCAAGATAAATCATAATCAACAAAAGGAATTAAAGACATTAATTAAGATAGATATGATAATCAAACCATGACAAGATGTTTATGGATTGAATTAGGTCTTATAAGTTGCTGGAAAAACACCTACCCAAACCCTAGAATCAGACTTAGAGTTGGGGGCTTGATAAAAACAAAGTTACGAGGTTATATTTATAGGCAAAACCCTAACCGACCTTCACGACGGCGTCACCAATAACATGTGACACCTTTACCGCAACATTTTTAGCGAAGTTGTAGATTTTCTCGTTCTGAACACGTGGGCTGTTGAATCGTCAAAATTCGAGTTCGTATGAAGGAGTTATGATCAAAACAATATCTAGTACTTTACGCGCGCGTTGAATGATCATCTTTATCTAGAATCTTCTAGGGTTTCATTAGGTCGGCTACATTATGACGCCATCGCCAAATCTCTGACGCCGTCAAAAGAAAGATCGCGATGGCATCGCTTTATACCTGCGACGCCGTCTTCAGCTTCTAAGTAGAAATTCTTAAGAGATGTTGGTGTAGGTTTGTAGTCTTGTCCATTTCTTCTCTAAATGAGCCCAAGTCACGTGTATTTCCTCAAAATGCCTTCCAAATGCTGAATACTTGAAAAGGAATGATTAAGTACCTATTTTGAGCATAAATGCATGATTTAGGGGGTTAAATGACCCTGAAAAAGTGTATAAAATGACACCTCATCAAATACCCCTACACTTGGGATTTGCTTGTCCTCAAGAAAATGGGCTTTTCTACATAGACAATAGCAATATGAGGGTCATTTTACCTACTCTTTAAAAGTATTTTACAACACAACCTTCTAGACCTCGTAATTAAAAGAACGGAAAGTAAATACTAACACCTCACATAAGTGTTTGTGATTCTCTCTTTCACTTGGGTGTATAATAAATTATAACATATATGGGAAATAGAAAATCAACACTCATTACCTGTCATAGCATATAAATTACCATAGGCTTGGTAAAGGATCAAACCTCCACCGCTAGACGCAAGAATTATTCATTACTATCAAAGAGGTCTTTTAAAGGGTTGTGGGGTGTAGGTGTAAGATAACATATAATGGAAACAGAAACAGATGGGATACATTTGGGTGGCTTTGGGTGAATTTGGAGTGGAAGGGTTAGCTAATTATTTATACGAATACACTTTGGTTTGGTTGCTAAGCTAAGACTCGGACGGAGATATACAAACTCTACACAACTCTACATCAATCTATTTATTTTTCTTTTTTATATTTTTTTATACCATAATACATCACTTGGGGTTTACAACACGTACCCCTACACTTGAGCTTTTACATGCTCGATATTTACAATCTAACTAATGATCCGATTTGAGGTGGATCAAAATAACATGGAGATCATCTAACAAGTATATGGGGGTATTGACTTAACTTTTCTTCTATATTCTTCTGCGAAATAAATACTACCATGAATCCCAATCGTCCCAAAACAGTATTTAAAAGGATAAGGACTTAGCAACCGTGTACTCAATAATTAACTTGGGTCAAACATAATAATGTACTAAAGGTGAGTACATACAAGGTATGCTAAGAAAATTTAGGTGTAACGATTGGTTTAAGGGTTAACAATGCTCTTCATTAATGATCTGGAATCCACCAGAAAATTACGAGAACCGTGAAAAAGGATAGGCTCGTAGGGTAGTACTAGGGGTATCCTGCACTAAAGGTGAGTGCATGGCAAGGGTGTGGGATAGTTATATGATCAGTGTAACCATCATAACAATTACAGGTTTCAAACATGGGTTAATCCTAATGCCTCTTATCAAGCAAATCCTAATACTTACTATGCGGTCTCAGGATGCATCACAAAAACTAGTTCTAGAATTTAATATACTATCGTTAAACTCTCATAATCCTAAAGTAACCAATACCAATGTTCCAGAAAAGGCGACAAAACCACGCATACACATCCGTAACGACGGAATAGACACATATGATTGCTCACTACTTAACTCGAACAAGCTAAAGGTATAATATCTAAGGGCGAACCTCACATTTTTGGGGGTGGAATTTGAGGGTTTTTGTGCTAGTAATATAAATTCCTATCCATGAGACGCTCTTAATACTTGGTTTTCGTTGGTATGTATCATAAAAAAATTTAAATTTGGGTCAAAATTACCTCTTATGCTATGTTTCGATATATTACCCATCATTTTAAGGACAAAGCAGATGGCAAATGAAAGAATAGTTTCTAAGGCTTATTTCCCCCCTCCAACACTTAAGTTGAACATTATCCTCAATATCCTATAGAAGTACCCATAAAAATGAATTAAAGGGAAAAGAAAACAAGGAAAAGAACTAGTACTCCCCTGGTTTGCTCAATAATGAAGAAGAAACGTGCGATAATTGATTAAATTGTCCTCCAAGAATCGTCCACTGAAACTTCCTAAGAACTTCCAAGCTTCTTCTCATCAAATATAACTTGTAATCAAAGACAAAGACAACTACACCAAGTGTAAAATCCATGGGTGAATGATAAATACAACCTCATTAACTAAGTTTAGACTCTATGAAAGCAATAAAGATAGGATGAGAGTAATGTCAAGCTCATTGGTTTTGCAGATTTATTACAGAAGAATACATATTTTAAATGTTATGCAAGTTTTATTTTCAAAAATAATTAAAAACATTAAGTTTTCTGGACCTGGGCGTTTGACGCCGTCGGGAAAATCCTGACCCCATCACAGGTGTGGTGGTGACGGCGTCACGTATAAATTGTGACGCAGTCTCCACGTTCTGTGAAAACAAAATTTTTGTTTTTGATGAAAAATTTCCTGCACTTGATTCCATAAGTTAATTCATGTACAAATAGCTGCATAAAACCCGAGATTTGACAATACAATCATATGACTCGAAACAAATACACAAGACAAACAAAACACACAATACACGCCTAATATGCAAGAAATAAAAGATTGGGTTGCCTCCCAATAAGCGCTTGTTTTTGTTTGAGTCATGAGCCTCACTCTATGCTTATTTGACGCGTAAAAGGTGGGTCTCTGATAACGCCCAAATTATACATGTTTTCTATGGAGTTATTTATATAAATTCTATCATTTCTCATGAACTTTTGATACTTAATAAGCTAAAATTGCTTGCATGTTCACTTGAAGACATCCTAAGGCTAAATACAACAAAATCAAACATTCTCACGATAAAGAACGTATCATTCAAGAAAAGATCAACAATAAAGCTCTATGTGCCAAATGTGCGCCGCACTTAACAATTATGTGCCGCACTTACCTTCAAGTCAAAGACAGTCAACACTGCATTAACTCAATAAGAACGTCGCATAATTTCCTTTGTGCGTCGCACTTCTATCTGATATAAAGCATTTATGAAGACTTTAATGCTACTGCATTTATACCCTAAGTACGCCGCACAATATTTTGTGTGCGCCGCACTTTCTCAATAAACATTTAATGCCAGTGCATTTAATCACCAAGTGCGCCGCACAATATTTTGTGTGCGCCGCACTTTTCACCTAAATTCAGCCTATAAATACAGGATGAATTTTCACTCTTAAATCATTCCTCTCATCAACAAAACACACACACATTCCAATCCTCTTATCCTTCATCTATATAAACACCAAAACACCACTCCCTTTGAAGAATAAAGATCTAACGATCAAGAACGAAAACGGTTATCAACTTAGTTATTGAAATAATGGAAGTTAATGTTAAATCTACTTTTGTTATGAACGTTTTAGCCATGAGAAGCTAAATCTCTCATGATTACTCGGTGATGTTATGATAATGAATAAGCATTTGGTATGATCATGATCCCTTTAATCTCAAGCTTATGTTGAAATCCTATTATGTCTTATCTTGTCCATCTTTACTTATCAACTTAGATTATATAGTCATATTGGTATAGGTCGAAAGACCTGGTATGATCTATGTCGTTTTAAAGATTTGTCTATGATCTTTATCGTTTGTGCCGAGAAATCCACTTTCGTAAATTGATAAACAAATAAGCTTTGATATACTAGTAACTATATTAATTGAGTGACACATTTGGTCTAGTTAACTAAATATAAGTTTTGAGTTAATTAAGTTAGTTTGAGAAATGTTTTCTGACTAGAAAAATCTTTTTATAAACTAAGGTTTCATCTTCGTGGTCTAATCATTTCCAACGCTTATAAGTTATTTTCAACTATCCGAGTAGTCATCTTTATTATAATTGGTAAAAAAAAGATATTTTCAAGTTAAAGTTTTTTCTTTTTGATTATTTAAACACTACTCAAATCCCTGTGGAACGACCTGGTCTTACCTAAAAAAAGATCATACTACATACGTGGGTTATATTTTTACCCGTGTGTTTCCCTATAATAAAATCAGTATTTTTAGTCATTATAAATTTAAAGCTTTTGAAACAAATCAAAGTTTTTGGAGCTGCTGCCGGGGATTTTTTAAGCTGTTCTATAGTCAACTATGGAAAATTACTTTAACTCCCATTCTTTTTAAAAAATCGCCGTACAGTTTTCTGGCAAACTGACACAAACAATTTCTCTCTTGGATGCATACACGTGCTTCCAATTCTGAACTTGTTGAACCGTTAATTGAACCTGAACGTACTCTGAATCAAAGACTTCATTGACGAAACAGAAGAGTTCCTTACGATCAAAGAAATAATCCACCACAACACCCGAGAATTGTCTACCCTCCAGTTCTTAACATCAATTACTTCCGTCACTTTCTTAATATTCTTCAAAATTACGATCCAATAGATGATGAACCCATGTGGGCTGCCGACCATGTTGTCGCTCTGACTCCTGGTTCCACAATCACTATTACTGAAACCACAAACGAGTTTTCAATTAAAGGTAACCACTTGACTCTTGTTAAAGGAAACCAATTCGATGGTAGAACCAAAACCGATCCTCATAAACACATTCATGAATTCCTCAGAATCTGCGATATGTTTAAATATAGAGACACTGAAAATGAAGCCGTCCGCCTAATGATGTTTCCCCTATTACTAACTAGAGAAGCAAATACATGGTTGGACGAACTCAACGAAGGAACAATCAAAACATCAGACGAACTTCAAACCGCTTTCATTAGCCGATTCTTTCCCCCAGCTCTTTTTGAACGACTCCTCGGAGAAATCCGAGATTTCTCTCAACATGAAAACAAATCTTTAACCAATGCTTGGCTTCGTGTGAAAGAAATGCTCCGAAACTGCCATGGTCATAATCTGTCCAAAGGCAACATCATAAAAATCTTCTATCATGGTCTTAGCGAAATAACCCTAGAAGTTCCGAATGCCGCAGCAGGTGGTATTTTCCTCTATAAAACACCAAATCAAGCTTATCAGCTTCTCGAATATAAAGTCTTACTCAAGCTCGACTGGGCTAAAAATTAAAAAACCAAATCATCTCTTAAGAAAACCATTGCTTTTGCCGATGAAGGTAGCAATAATTATGATACTGATAAAATTATGGCCCGAATGGATGCCATGACTCTGAAAATGGATGCTCAGTACAAAGAACTCCAGTCTAATGTAAAAAAAACAAGAAAACCCGATCTTGATGAGGTTGACATGCCGATTTCCTGAGAAGAAGAAGCCAAATTCATGCAAACCTTTTGTAAGACTCATTTTTACAATGATTACCGTGACCGAGACTCAAATCGCGATAATTGGCGTTCAAGCGGACGAAATGATTATAACCGAGACAACTACCAATCTAATACCGATGATAAGCCATACGATTTTCAAAAATAATTCAACGATTTTATGAAATCTCAACAATCAACCAACGCTTTTGTCAAAGAAATGTTTATGGATCTCAAAACCCAACTCAAAACCGTTGCCAAAAATCATCAAGCTTCAATCCAAAATCTTGAGACTAAGTTCGACAGACTTGTTGACAAGCAATCTGGTCGACCTTCTTAATCTCTTCCAAGTAACACTCAACCAAACCCAAAAGGGCACAACTCCAAAGCCTATCAACCACCGTAATCTCATAATGAGCATGTAAATGCCATATTTACATGAAGTGGTAAATCCTATAATCCACCAGTTAACCCAAATGATTCCGAAACCCCTGTCAACTTCGATAGCGATGATGAAGACGAAGAACATACACCTCAACCAAAGACTCAAAATCCAAAACCCATTAAAGAAACTCCGTTACCCAAACCATGCGAACCAAAAATCCTGTGTCCTCAACGACTAAGAAAAGAGAAAATGGAAGCCCAATACGGAAAATTTCTTGACATGATCCGCGCCGTTTGAATCAATGTACCTCTTATCAACGTCTTAGCCGGAATTCCTAACTATGGAAAGTTTCTCAAGGAACTCATAAGCAACAAACACAAAATCGAACAAATCTCTGTCGCTTTCTTAAGCGATGAAAGTTCAGCAATGATCCAAAATAAAGTTCCACCCAAACTCGGAGATCCCGAAAGTTTTCTTATTCCATGTAATTTCAACAAGACTTTCTCTTGCAATGCCTTAGCTGATCTTGGTGCTAGCATTAACCTTATGCCATATTCATTATATGCCAAACTATCTCTCGGAACTCTTAAACCTACCAAAATGAGCATAAGATTAGCCGATAGATCATTCCAATACCCTGTTAGAATAGCTAAAAATATGCTCGTTGAAGTTGGTAAATTCACCTTTCCTGCTGATTTCGTTATTCTCGAAATGGAAGAAGATAGTAAAGTTCCCCTCATCTTGGGACGACCATTTCTTCACACTGCCGATGCAGTTATTCGAGTTAAACAGAAACAACTCAACCTTGAAGTTGGAACTGAACGAATGATCTTTAATATCGATTCTGCGATGAAACACTCCTATTCGAACGATGATACATGTTTTAGTATCGATGTTATTGATGAAATCTTAGAAGAAGATTTCGACGCTCTTCTAGACGAAGGCAGTAAAATCCTTCATTCCATCGAAGGAACCCTTCTCGAAGAAGAAATCTTTGCTGAATTCGATGAATTCATTTTTGTTACTTTGATTATGGAGTAGTAATCTTATGTTTGTTTGGGCATAATGTGATCTTGGATATGTAGCGTTTGGATATGTGTTTATTGAATTGGTAAACATGTTTTATATAAGAAAATAGGCCGAAAGGTTTCTTTATACATGTGTTCTATCAATCCATCTAATATATTGGTTATAATAACTTATAAAGGCTGAAAGGATTTGTTGTTATTAATCGATATAATCACTAGTTATATTTAAAGGTCGAAAAGATTTATAACTTGTGATAACTCTATTTTAAACACTATTCCAAACACATCATTATCTAAGTGATCATTTCCTAAACAAACATACCTTAATCTTTTGATTGAATCATCTCTTCATTGCTTTCTTTGCATTATTAGATATATGCTCGTCTTGGTTAATTTGACCCGTGACAATCATTTTAACCTTAGCACCTTAATTACAAACTATGAAAACTTCAATTCCCGTGCAAACGAAACACCCCCCCCCCTGGACTTATGTACCTAAGCTATACTATACACGAACGAGTATACTTCCTGAGTGTTGTGTTTTTAGTAAAATCGGTATTTCTAGTATTATAAATTTAAAACTTGGAAAACACACATCAAAGTTTTTGGCGCCGCTGCCGGGGAATTGTTTAAGTTGTTATCAGTTTGTTGCTTATTTCTGGTGCTATTTTGTTTCTCAAAATTTTCAAACTCGCCGTATCGTTTTCTGGCAAACGGAAACCAAAAAATCATTTTTCTCCAGGAAGTACGCCGCACATCTTGTTTGTGCGCCAGTTTTCCTGTAAACCCAGAAAGTCCGCCGCACTTTACCCTAGTGCGCCGCACTTTCTGTAAATTTTCACAAACAGAATTTTATTTTAAAAAAAACCAAAACCAAAAACTCCCAATCTTCTAGTCATAGGTTCTATAATCATTTTGAATTGTATCTTATCTGATTATATGCCTTGTGTATTTGTAATTATCTAGTTTATCATAATATTCGAAAAAAAAATCTCTTATCCTTATTTGCTACATATAATTAAATTAATATATATATATATATATATATATATAATATAAAAAAATATATGAAAATAATTTATTTTATTTTGAATATTTTCCTATTAGCCTTAATTATACATATAAAAATGTCTTTTTGCAAAATGCTTAACGTATGTATAAATCCCCTATCTTTTGGAAAACAACTAGTAAGTCTAATATATAGATTAAATAAAAATTTAATAAAAAGGTCTTGTAAAATTAAAACTATCCGAAAAGAACTCATTCCGATCAAATCACTCAAATCTTCAACTCATCATTCCTCCGTTAATGACTTTATCATCAAAAATATACCTGAAGAGGATGTCGAACCAGAACCAAATTTACCCCTCTAAGAAATAATAATCCTCCATCCCGATGATCAACTTATATGGGAAAATGCCAAGATTGTAGCACCGACTCCTAATTCTGCCATTGTTCAACCCAATGTTGATGACAACTTTATTATCAATAGTACCCACTTGATAATTATTTAGGAAAATAAATTCGATGGTATTCTGCGGGCCGATCCGCATGACCACATCCATGAATTTCTTGCAATCTGCAACATGTTCAGATACGGTGAAACGCAGAGTGAAGCTATCAAGCTCATGATATTTCCCTATTCCCTATCCGATAAAGCTAAAACCTGGTTTAACGAACTTAATAAAGAATCTATAACATCGTGGGAACAAATGAGAAAATCTTTTATAAACAAATTCTTTCCATCTTCATTGTTTCACCGTCTTTTACTCGAAATTAAAATTTTTACTCAACTCGTATGTGAAAGTCTAACCGAAGCTTGGTTACGACTAAAGAACATGCTTCGAAAATGCCATGGGCACGGTCTGACCAAAGGAGCTATTATTCAAATATTCTATCACGGTCTAGGCAAACCCACTCAAGGAATCCTAGACGGAACAGCCAGAGGAATCTTTCTTTATAAAAGTCCTAATCAAGCCTTTCAATTTCTTGATGACAAAGTCCCTTTCAAACATGATTGGCCCATTAAATATAAAAATGAACATCATTGAAAATCTGTTTCCTTCGCCGATAGAAGTAATAGAAATAGTGATAATTCTTGATTAATGAAAAAATTGGCAGCTCTAACTATAAAAATGGATTCTCAAATTATAAGCTTAAATGAAGAATTGCAAGATATGCATGAGAAATATAATGAGCTTAGAAATGAAAACGCTTCTAAAAACAACATGAACGATGATATGCCGATGTGTGAACGTCATGAAGCAAATTACATCCGATCTGAAGGTTATCAAAACCGAAATTCTCATGATTCGCATTCTAACCAATCCCATCATGATCGTAATGATTCTGAGAAATCGCTCACAGAATTAAACAATGATGTGAGAAATGACCTCGAAGATTTCAAAAGATGTATCCGTAGCATGAGAAATGTTCATTGGAAACTTTTTGACAGCGACGATTGTAAAACTACCTGTGTTTTACCTAACAAAGTGTCTAAACCTATCAACCAAGAACCTCAATCTAAAACAGATCTTGAAAAAACAATCACAAAATTCTTGGATGGTCAAAGAGTTACGAATATGTTTTTCAAAAACAATGTTAACGATATGATTTTAAAGATGAAGCAAAATAAAAAGGATTGCCAAACTATATATAAAAACATGGAAAGAAAAATGGATGAGTGGGAGAAATCTCAAAACATATCTTCAAAACAAACCGACAAGACTGAACCACCACCTCCTCCTCAACCTCCACAGAGCTGGTGATGTGCCAACTTCACCCGAGAGTGAAAAGTCTAATGATTCTCTAAAAATTCAAGAAGATCCACCATCTCCTATCATCGTAATAATAAAATCAAAAAAGATAAACCTATTAAAACATCAAAAAGGGCTATCACGTGGTAAAAACAAAAGAATATCCATTTCGTGAGTACATACCAAAAATATCATACCTTAAATGTTTAAGAGTGGATCATTCCCACTTGAACTATATTGTCAAGGTATCTTAAATCAAGTTAAATATAATAATAAAAATAATAATAGTAATAATAATAAAAACTAAAACTATGTTGGGAATTATGCTTTTCTAACTTAGTACCGCTAGTTATAATTAGTACTGACAGTACAAAATGTTAAGTACTGATCAGATAGTTAGTACTGTTAGTATAAAATAGTTATTATCGTTTAAGAGATATGCATGAGTTATTATAGGAAAAGATATGCATGATCTTCTATGTGTTTTGTAAGCCAAGATTAGGGTTTTCCTTGGTGTATAAAAGGAACCCTTATGGCATAGTTAGAGATATCAGTTTATTATCAATCTAATAGTTAGCAATCAATATAAAAGTTTAGTTATTAATCTTCATTGTTCTTCTTAGCATTATAAGTTAGATTCCGCATAACTTATAGTGTTCTTAGTCATTGTTTCTCCTGTGGTTAGTGTGGAATTATTCATATTAACTAAAACCCTTTAACAAGGTTAGAAAGATCTATTGAATTAGGATCTACAAGTGGTATCAGAGCTTGTAGAGAAACTCTAAGTAAGAATAACTTTTAACACATCAGTATCAATAAACCTTTTCCTTTAAATCCATTAAATGGTAGGCTTAGATGATGAAGCTCCTCCCCCACCTCCACCACCACAAACACCACAACAACAAACTCCTCATACTGTTTCAACCATAAAACTCCCTATTCTGAAGAAGGGTGAATATGATGTATGGGCCATGAAGATGGAACACTACTTAGCCCATACAGACATCCTTTATGGGAGGTTATCTAAAAGGGAAATGGTCCTGTATCAATCTCAAAGGATCAAACTGGACAAGTGAGGATCTTGCCTCCTAAAACTACAGAAGAGACTTTGGCCATAGAAAGAGAGAGAAAAGCAAGAACTACCTTGCTTATGGCCTTACCAGAAGACCACCTAGTAAGATTTCACATAATGGATGATGCTAATGAGATGTAGGATGCTATCAAATCAAGATTTGGTGGCAATGATGAATCTAAGAAAATGCAAAAATACATCTTAAAGCAACAGTTTGAAGGTTTCTCTGTCTCTAATTCAGAAGGTCTACACAAAGGTTATGACAGATTTCAGAGTCTTCTGAGTCAATTAGAGATCCATGGTGCAGGTGTTTCAAATGAAGATGTAAATCAAAAGTTCCTAATGGCTTTACCTCCTTACTGGTCCCAAACATCCTTTGTTTTGAGGACTAAGCCAGGACTAGACAGTCTTAGCTTTGATGATCTCTATAATAATCTGAGAGCCTTTGAATTTGATGTTAAAGGCTCTGATAAATCATCTACTGGTGCACAAAATGTTGCTTTTGTCTCATCGGAAAGCACTAACAGTACTAACAATGTTAGTACCGCTTATAGTGCTTTTACTTCTTCTAATTATAACTCAAACAGGGAAAACTCTTCATCATACGCTGATGAAGTCATGCATTCTTTCTTTGCTACTCAATCCAATGGTCCACAATTTAATCATAAGGATTTGGAGCAAATTGATGAGTTTGATTTATAAGCAATGGACTGAAATGGCAAGTAGCCATGATCTCTATGAGATTAAAGAAGTATTACAAAAAGACAAGAAAAAGGCTTCATTTTGATACAAAGGAACCAGTGGGCTTTGACAAAAGCAAAGTTCAGTGCTTTAATTGTCACAAGTCAGGGCATTTTGCAAAAGAATGCAGATCTAAAGGAAGTCAAGATGCCAGGAGGAAAGATGTAGGGAACTATGGTTATAAAGCTAAGGATAATGAAAGAAGATCTAAAAAGAAGGTGGAATCAAAAGCTTTGCTAACTCTAGATGGTGAAGGTATTGATTGGACTGCCCATGCTGAGGTTAAGCAAGAGGACTTTGCATTGATGGCTCATAACAATTCAGGCTCAGACACTGAGGTACTTTCTTATTCAAATGAATGTAAAGAATCTTATGCTAATCTTAAACAATTGTATGATGAACAAAGAGAACAACTTGGTGTTGCCAGTATTAAAATACAAGCTTATGAAAAAGCTTTAAAAAAGGTAGAGGCCCAATTAGTTGCTTATTAGAAAAACTAACTTTGGTATGAAGAAAAGATTATGTATATGAAAGTTGATTTAGAAGATAAAACTAATGTGCTCACATATAACCAGAAACTGTTAGAAGAAGCTGAAAAAGAGAAAGAAGAATTAAAAGCTAGAGTAAAAGGTTGGCAACACTCTGCTAAAACTGGTAAATAGTGGCATGAATGTTAAGGATAAAATTGGACTAGGATATGGAAATCAAATACATGATGGTGTCTTAAATTATGAAAATGAAGTATTTCATAGTGTATTTGATACTAGGTCCAGTGATTTAGAAGATACTCCTGAAAATGATAGATATGTAGAGGGGATGCATGTTGTCCCCCCTCTATTGTCAGGAACCTTTATCCCTCCTAGACCTAATAGAGAAATAGATGAGTTACAATTTACATATGGCCCAAATCCATCTAATTCTAGTGATTCTGATGCTAGGAGTAGTGATTTTAATTCGTGTAATTCCAACACTAGTACAGAAACACTTGAAGTCATGTCTGAATCAGTTGTTAATAAACTTGAAGTTGTTGATTTTGACTCTTGTGAGTCCAATTCTAGTATAGAAACACTTGAATCTGTGCCTGAACCAATTGTCAATGAACCCAAAGTTGTTAGTAAACCAAAAGTTTGGTCTGATGCTCCAATTATTGAGGAATATAAGTCAGATAGTGATGATGAATATGTGATTAAATCCTCAAAAGAACAGGAAAAACCTAGTTTTGCTTTTGTTAATACTGTTAAGCATGTAAAATCTCCTAGGGAAACTGTTAAGGAACAAAACACATGTAATAAGAGTCCTAAAGCTGACAAGAAAGACTGGAATGGTTTTATGTCCAAAAAGCTGGGTTTGGGATATAGGTTTTCTAAAAAGGCATGTTTTGTATGTGGCAGTTTTGGCCATCTTATTAAAGATTGTGATTTCTATGAGAAAAGAATGGCTAAACAGGTTAAATTGAACAAACAGAAAAGTAAGGGTACTGGTCAAGGGGTGAATAAAACAGTATAGAACAATGTGCAAAGGTTAAATCACCAAAACAAGCTTGTTCCATCAACAGTACTAACTAGAACTGGCAGAATTCCAGTTAATACTGCTAGACATAAAGTTAGCAGTAAAGCAGTATCAACTAATACTGTCAGGAAAGTTAATATTGTTAGTCTTATTGTGAATGATGTTAAACCAAGAAATGTTTTTCATAAATCTCATTCACCTACTAGAAGGCCATTTTATAGAACAACAGCACCAAAAGCAAAATTTTCAAATCAAAAGGTTAATACTGATGGGGACAAAGCAGTTAGTGCTGTTGGGAGCATAAGGGAAACTGCTGTTAAGCCCTTAGCAGGTTGTAATTAGAGACCAAAAAGGCATTATTGGAATAAAGTCTCCAAATACAATGGTGGATCAAACTCTAGAAAATGTGTTAATTTTAAAGATCTACTAGGCAGACCCAAGTCAAAGATGGCTTGGGTCCCCAAGAGAAACTAACTTCTCTTATTTGATGTGCAGGAAGATCCACATAAAGCTTTAAAGAATAAAGGGATTGTTGATAGTAGATGTTTCAGGCACATGACTGGCAACAAAGCCTACCTTGTTGACTATCAAGACTACAATGGTGGCCCTGTTGCATTTGGAGGTAGTAAAGGTTACATAACTGGTAAAGGTAAAATAAGAACTGGAAAGTTAGATTTTGAGGATGTGTGCTTTGTGAAAGAACTACAGCTTTCCAATCTCTTTTCTGTCTCACAAATGTGTGACAAGAAGAACAAGGTTCTCTTCACAGACACTGAATGTCTTGTATTGTCTCCTGACTTTAAGTTGCCTGATGAAAATCAAGTATTGCTTAGAGTCCCCAAACAAAATAATATGTATAACTTTAATCTAGAGAATATTGTTCCTACTGGAGGTTTAGCTTGTTTGATTACAAAGGCCACAGTTGATGAATCTAACAAATGGCATAGGAGGTTGGGTCATGTTAACTTTAAAAACTTAAACAAACTTGTAAAGGGAAACCTTGTAAGAGGTTTACCTTTAAAGATTTTTCAAAATGACCACACCTGTGTTGCTTGTCAAAAAGAAAAGCAACACAAGGCCTCCTGTAAGGCTAAATTATTGAGCTCTATTAGTCAGCCCTTATAGCTTTTACATATGGACTTATTTGGACCCACATCTGTAAAGAGCATAAACGATAAGACTTATTGCCTGGTTATCACTGATGATTATAGCAGGTTTAGTTGGGTGTTCTTTTTAAGAACTAAGGATGAAACTTGTGAAATTCTTAAGGACTTTATAAGACAAACAGAGAACCAATTAAATCAAAAGGTTAAAACTATTAGATGTGATTATGGTACAAAATTCAAGAACATGGACATTATTGAATTTTATGGGTCAAAAGGGATCAAAAGGGAATATGTAATGCCAGAACTCCATAACAAAATGGAGTTGCTGAGAGAAATAATAAGACCCTTATTGGTAGCCCAAATTGTTGATGCATATACGTGTAGAATTCTAATGAATGAATTTAAGTATACGGGTAAATATCTTATGTTTTATTGTCATTAATTTAATCTAATACCATCATAAATATATTTATATTGTTTTGTGACGTGAAGTGTGTCACATCTAAGTGATAGGATTTACTATATGGCAAATAAAATATTTACTACCCCTGTCACTTAATGAATCTCCTAAAGTCTAAAAAGATAAGAATTGTTTTACTCATTATGTTAAGAGTATATTCTGACCAAGGTTAGTTGTGTATATATTTCATGACTTTTATGTTTCAGTGAATTAATTTTATGCTGGTCATCTCGACATAATTGCATATAATATTAATTGGAATTATATAGTGTCATTAACTATCCAATCTTATTATTTTTAAAGTCTCACAATATCAAAAGTATATTCTACATTGAATATTACACGTAAATAAACTTGACAATAACAATGATTATAAATTACAGGTGTGATGGTTATTTTACATCACGTTGAACACCAATCTTTGGTTATGTTTTGTTCAAAAGAAAGTATATTATAAACTCTATTTTGTCATAACTTTCTAGGCAAATTATTCGAGTGTTTACTTTCATTATGTTTAACTTAATTGTAAGAAAACTACAAAGTCTCTTTGTTTTGGTTATAAACATTAAGAGAGTGTTTTCTTACAAAATGATTCTTATTAAATAGGGCATTATTTGACATATTTGTAATTTTATGTTTAACATGTCTTATGACTACTTTATTGTTAAAACTAGTTGTCATGCCTAAAGGAAGGCTATCGGTTAAAATAGCTAAGTGAATGACGATCATACTTATGACTACATAATTTTCGAAGTTATTGTTGGCCCAACGGAAAGCACTTAATCAAAACAATTATGTGAATTAAAGTCATACTAAGTTACGTGTTGGTGTGTTCGATATTATGGATTAGCCCAATGGATAATCATAATCTTGACCACCAATCGGTATTTTGGCAAATTAAATAATTAGTTAGCAAATATTTCTGCCCAACAATAATGTATTTTGCTAATTGATTGTGCATAATTAAATGTAGAAGTTATTAATGGGTTGTTAATGGGACCAACGAGAAGTTAACAATTCCATCAAACTTCTTTTGTGAATCTGATTTTATGGTGTGGTTAGATTCTAATAACTAACATTTGCCCGAATGGTTTATACTTTTATATGTTAATAATTGATATATTGCAAATTAAATAATTATTTTTTTTTTATTAATCAAATATTTTTGCCCAAAGTTGATGTATTTTGTGATTGATTTTTGCATAAATAAAATGTAGAAGTTATTTAAGTGTTAATAGAATCCAACGAGCAGTTAACAATTACATCAAACATCTTATAGTGAATCCTATTATTGTGTTGGTGGTTAGATTTCCAATAACTAACGTATACTCAATGTTTTTAGTTAATACTTTTATATAATAAATTTGATATAGTCCTTATTTTGAATAGTCCCCGTATGGTACATAAAGTACAAAGTCATTTACTAGATAACCATTTATAAATTCTAAGTAACCACTAAATTAGGTTCTAGTAACGACAAAATAATATAAAATATGTTTTAAAAAGGTAAAACTAATTTTACTATGGTCATAAAGAATATCCAACAGCATTTATGATACGATCATCTCATACCTCCTACAGTTGAATTAAATAACATATCAATAATGATTAATGAGAATTACAGAAAGATCGGATTGCATTTTATATGACAAGGTTTAATTTTATAAACTCAATAATGACACGCGAAAGTACATTTTTAAACAATTTCCCCATCATTAAGGTCTACATTTTTATGTTGTTTGTAAGCTTTTATGTGATCTTGAAATTAAATAGATAAGGTAATCTCTTATGTATTTCATTATGACAAATTTCTTTATTAAGTTTATTGACGTTTTTTACATCAACTATACTAATAAGTAAAAGAAAAAAATATGAAATAAACAATTATGATTACCACTGTCAATAAAGATAAGATCTATAATCTTTATAGCTTACATTATGACCACCAACTTATTTAATTGTTTAATAAAAAGAACTTTAGTAAGATAATCAAAGTTTCTCTATATGTGTAGACTAATTAAGTAAGGACGCATCTAATGATCTTAAAATATTTCGATAATGAAACAATTGTTTTAGAAAATGTTTTATGTTCAAATGTTCTTTGAAGAGATTTTTTCACAAATGTTAAAAGCATGTGTTAAGTGAATATCAAAGATTCTAAAGACTTGTTATTTAGAAGGTTATGAATCACTAGTGAGAATGAGTTCTTTGTTGAAACCAAAATAATTTTATTGTAAATTGAGAATTTGGTTTCGTAATTTTATTCGATAACCTTATTTGTTATGCTAAATTTTGACACTTAATTTATTAGTTCAAATTCAAGTGTTTGAATTTTAAATTATTCATTCTCATATTATTCGTTTATGGTTCATTAGTTTAAAACTTTCAAAATTTACATTGCAATTATTGTTCTATTCATAGATGCATGGACTATACATGACTATTGTATGTTGTGTGCTACATGTTTTGTGATGTGATATTGAGATTTGTAAACTAAGTTAGGGTGGATCACCTACGGGTATCCATGGCCTGTTTAGTGGATGGTACTGTGGCCTAGCGAGCAGGAAGGTTACTTTAAGAGTATCCATGACCTGAGCTAAGGGGGTAACCACAGGGACATTGGTACGATATGAGACGTCTTGTAGTTATTTGCCAGTTATTTGTGTGATTGATTGGATTTGCATGTTAGCCTATATGATAGTTCATTTATTGTCCTGCAATATTTTCTTTTTTATCATAGTAATTTACAATTGGATTTGATTTTCGTGTCTTAAACCTATGACTCTCACCAACTTTATGTTGACGTTTTAAGCATCAATTTCAGGTAATCATGTTGAGGATGTTGATGTTAGGAAGAGTGGCTAGTGAGACCGTAGGCTTGCACGCGGAGTCATTCTCCTAGAGATTTTATTTATGTCCTTTGAATTGTTTGCTATTTGATTGTTCATTGGATGTTTAGACTTTTAGAATATGTTCCTTGTGGTATGAATTTGCTATCGTAATGCAAGACTCCTTTATCTTGTGTTAGATATTGTCATGGCACATTATGTCTCATTTGTTTATCTATTTTATTTAGTTCTCTCTATTGTTGACACCATTGTGTTGTGATGATATCCATGATGTTACGCCTCGTATTTCCGCCTAGGCGAGGTGTGACAGATTGGTATCAGAGCATTTGGTTATAGAGAAGTAGGTGGTTGAGCCTAGACTATAACCTAGGAGTCCTTCGCGTAGATGCATGTTAGGGCTTAAGCGTTTAGTAGTATAACTAGTATGCGTTTTCCCCTTAATTACATGATTTTATTTCTTAGTTTTGTTAATTTTCTTCTTGCTATTTCGATTGCCTTTATCTGATTTAGTGTTCCTTATCTCTTGATAAATTAGCTATGCCTCCTCACCTTTATAGGAAGTTCTGCATGGGGGTTACCATTGCAACAGGATGTAGGGGATACTATAAACCAGGAACAAGGGCTTGGGTAAACCGGGGTAGCCGCAAGATCCGTATACCGGTTGACATGTACCCATGCAGAGTTGAAGAGAGGTTGACCATAAAATTAGTTAAGGGAGAAGAGGTATTAAAGATTAAAACAACAGTGACTGCTAAAGATGGTACAATTACCAAATTTTTAGGAAAATTCCCAGGATACAAACCAACCAAAGAGGAAGAAGAAATTTCTAAGTTAAAAGCAATCTATGAGGATGTGATTTATGACATATCCGACAGTGATTCGGATCTGGAGTCCACGGCTAGGAGTGGACCTAGGAACAGTGAAATGGAAGATACGGGTAGTAGTGGAATGCGAATCAATGCTTGATTGTCCGCCTCTTTATGTGTTTTAATATTTTAGGATTTTGAGATTATTTGACTTTGGTTTGAAATTTTATTAGGAATATTGCTTTTGAATATTGGATTTCATTGGATTATTTTAATAATATGATTTAAGTGATTTTGAGTCATTTTCCATATGTGGTGATTTGTTGATGTGATCTATGTGTTATGTGTTTTGTTGACATTGAGAAGTGTGGTCATAAGAGGGAGTACATTTGTGAAAGGGTGTATCTATAATTATGGTGGCCAACATAATTATACATGCGCCACAACACAAGTGGACTTGCAAGTATGATTACGCGGATTTGATGTCAACATGTTGTTTGGTTGATTATGTATGTATATGTACATATATATATAGTTATGATGGTATACTGATAGAATGGCCAGTCTAGAAACCTTTCCCCTCTTATCTAATGTGCGTTAATACTATCTTAATCAGAATGGTTCGAACAAGGACTAACGACAACGAAAATAGGCAACCCGACATCGCTGCCATCATTGCACAGCAATTGCAAAATATCATTCCCTAGATCATTACTCAAGTGACAAACAACGTGAACAACGGAAATAACAATAACAACAACGGGAACAACAATAACAACAACAACAATGGGAATGGTGGGAACAATAGGTGTTCCTACAAGGGATTTCAGGCATGTGGCCCTAAGGAGTATGACGGAAAGGGAGGTGCAATAGCACTTACCCGCTGGATCGAGAAGATGGAGAATGTACTTGAGAATAGTGGGTGTTCTAAGAATCAAAAGGTGAAGTATGCTGCTAGTTTGTTTGTTAACAAGGCACTGACATGGTGGAATACACAAATCCAGGCAAGAGGCCGTGAAGCGGTAATTGGTATGACATAGAATGATTTTAAGGCTCTGTTAGTGGAGGAATTTTGTTCAAGTAATGAAATGGAGAGGTTGGAGAATGAATTTTGGAATCACAAGATGGTAGGAGCCAACCATGCAGCTTACACGGATTGGTTCCATGAACTGGCCAAGTTGGTTCCACATCTGGTGACACCTGAGTCGGCACGCATCAAGAGGTATGTAGCGGGGTTGGCACCTGAGATTAGGGAAATGCTCAAGGTGACTCAGCCAACAACTATCTAGGATGCAATTCTGAGAGCTGGCATACTTACTGACAAAGCAATTAGCTGTGGTACCTTGTCAAAGAGTAATGAGAAGAGGAAGGCAGTGGAAGAGACTAGTAAATCAGGAGGGTCATGAAGGGATAAAAAGAAGGCGAAAGTGGGAGCAGGTTTTGTGGCAACAGCTCCTACTAAAAATGAATTTGTAAACCAATATCCCAAGTGTACTAAGTGCTATACTTATCATTCGGAGGATGGAGTTTGTAGGCTGTGTTTTAACTGTCAGAGACCTGGCCATTTTGCTAAAAGTTGTCGGGCACCATTTAAGCGAGCAACTCCTGTGAATGTTGTTAGAATGGGTCATAATCGAAAGGTTTGTTGCAAGTGTGGAAGCCCTGATCACCTTCAGTACAATTACCCCAAGTTGAACCGAGCGTCGGGTCAAGTAGGGAATCCATTAGCATTGGAGGGAAATCGTAACAACCGGAACAATGGGAATCAAGCTACAGGAAGGGCCTTCAATGTGAATGTGAATGCGGTGGAAGCTTTACAGGATCCTAAAGTTGTGACGGGTACTTTTTCTTTGAATGATCATTTTGCTACTGTACTTTTGGTTCTGGACCTGATTTTTGTTTCATTTCTACTGAATTTGTGCCTTTCCTAAATGTGAAACCTAGTATTGTAAATCCTGGTTATGTGATAGAAGTAGCAGATGGTAAGAAAGTATAAGTTGATAGGATTATCCGTCACTACAAACTAGAACTAGGAAATTCGCTGTTTAGCATAAATTTGATACCGCTAGGTCATGGAAGTTTCGTTGTGATTGTGGAAATGGACTGGTTGTCCCAAAATAAGGCTGTGATAGTTTGTCATGAAAAGGTGGTTGAAATACCATTGGAAGGTAGTGGAATACTTAGAGTTCAAGGGGAACGTAATTTAGGAGCTTCTAAAGCCTTAATGAATGCTAAGGTAGATGAACCAAAATTGAGTGATATATCTGTAGTACGGGATTTTGTTGACGTATTCCGGGAAGACTTGTCGGGGTTGCAACCACAACGACAAGTTGAGTTTCGCATAGATTTAATTCCTAGAGTAACGCCAGTTGCGAAGTCTCCATATCGTCTAGCGCCCTCAAAAATGCAAGAATTGTCCGGGCAACTTCAAGAGTTGCAAGACAAGGGTTTCATACGACCGATTCACTCTCCATGGGGAGCACCTATGTTATTTGTTAAAAAGAAGGATGGCTCTTTTCAAATGTGCATTGATTATAGGGAATTGAATAAGTTAACCGTTAAGAAACGCTATCCTCTCCCTAGAATTGATGACTTATTTGATCAACTGCAAGGATCACATTATTTCTCCAAGATAGATCTTAGGTCAGGTTATCACCAGCTCCGCGTACATGAGGATGATATTCCAAAGACCGCGTTTCGAACGAGATATGGACATTTTGAGTTTATAGTTATGCCTTTTGGATTAACCAATGCACTAGCAGTCTTTATGGATTTGATGAACCGAGTTTGTAAACCGTATCTAGATAAGTTCGTTATTGTTTTCATTGATGACATTTTGATATACTCTAAGTCTAAGGAGGAACATGAGATTCATTTGAGGATGGTGTTAGAATTGCTGAAGAAAGAGAAGTTGTACGCTAAATTATCCAAGTGTGAGTTCTGGTTGCAAGAAGTGCATTTCCTTAGTCACATGGTCAACTAGAATGGTATTCACGTGGATCCAAGTAAGATTGAGGCAGTAAAGAATTGGAAAGCTCCTACAACACCGTCTAAAATTCGATCATTTTTGGGTCTAGCAGGTTACTACTAGCGTTTTATCGCAAACTTCTCTAAGATTGCTAAACCCCTTACTTTGTTGACTCAGAAGAACCAAAACTATTTGTGGGGTGTGAAACAAGAAGAGGCTTTCAAGACCCTGAAAAATAATTTGTGTGATGCGCCGATATTGTCACTTCCTGATGGAGTTGAAGATTTTGTAGTTTACTATGATGCTTTGAATCAGGGATTAGGTTGTGTGCTTATGCAAAGAAATAAGGTAATCGCTTATGCGTCAAGGCAGTTAAAAATCCACGAGAAGAATTATACAACACACAATCTAGAGTTGGGAGCAGTGGTGTTTGCTCTGAAAACTTGGAGACATTATTTGTATGGTACGAAGAGTGTCATTTACACGGATCATAAAAGTCTCCAACACATATTCTATAACACCCCGTGTTTTAGGACAATGTACGACGTTGATAAAGTCGCTATTTATTCTTTTGTATTGTACGCGTTTGTTTTTAATGGAAATCATTAAGTTAAATCGCGTAAGCAAGAAATAATCAGTTAACGTAAACGGGCATCAAGCAAATTATTGTTTACGTCAATCAAGGGTTAAGTAATTATTTTGTGGATAATTATTAACATTACACAAGTTATTTTATCGGATACGTGAAAGTGTTTACGTTTCGCGATAAATAACAATTAGGTTTTCCCGGAAACCCTAAAAATTAACGTACGCTTCAACAAATACCTACGTTTATATACAATGATCGAAGTTTATAAAACTTTATGCATATGTATATATATATACACGTTTCATATGTTTATACAAGATAACAAATACTTTACAAAATACCAAGACATTACAAGTATACCTTTTAAATAAAAACTACACATTACATTTTTATATAAAACTTTCACTTACACTTTTCTTTTATAAATCACAAGTAACTTATTAATAAGAAAATTAACTAGGAAACACATTCCTTGTTATCATGGGATGATTCCCATGATAGGGAACACATAAACATAAACCATTAAACCCTTGTTTCCCTCCTTTCTTGTCCCCTTGAAAACCCACGGTCAAACCCCCCTCCCCCTTTGATTTTTCTAGTCAAACTTTGCAAGTAAAATATCTAGTCTCTCTTCCTATAAATACATGCCTTCATATGTGAAGTTTCATACACTCTTTTACTTAAGAAAAATTCATTTCTTTCTCTCCCTTTTAAGCCCAAAACCCACGGCTCAATTAACAACCATAATCAATCCATACAAAATTTTTCTACAATCCATACAACCCTTTACACATCAATCCTAAGGCACACTAAGGTGTTTACAAGCATTGGTTCTTCATTTGCAAGGATTTAAGAAGAAAAGGGAAGATTAGGGTTTCAAACCTAATCTTGGGTTTATAAGCTTGTAAGCTTTGGTTTTGAATCTAAACACGGGTTTAGCATTCATTTCTCATCTCATACATCATCCCTAAGGTCTTCCTAATTCCTTCATACTTTTATTTATTATGATTTTATGTGTTATATGTTAATTATGGCTAAATCACCACTAAGGACTTTTTAATATGTAAAATGAGTTTTCACTTATGTTTATGAATTTATGCACTTATTCTTATGTCATATGGTTATATATATCATGGAAAAATGAATGTAAAAGTATGTTAACATATGGTTTAAGTATAAACATGTTTAGGTAATAATTAGGGTTTTATAAGGTTACTTAATTATTCACATGTGAAAGTAATGAAACTAAATTGTTAAACTTGTTACAATGACTTTATAAGGACTATGGATGAACTTGGACATTATTATAAGTATCACATATGACGATTCCAAAATGATAAGAAACTCGAAAAACCGATTTATAACGAAAAAGATACGTTAATTACGAGTTTACGACTATAAATACTTTTATAAAACTATTTTTATAAAATTTACTATTCATTACAGAAACTAATATTTTTAAAACATCTAAAATATGATATAACTTTTAATTACGAGATCATACTAAAAAGAATCGCTAAAAACGGAACTATAACGAATAAACTACGACGTTTACGAGTAAAGTTTATAAAAGTAATTTTATAAACTATGAACAGTAAAAAGCACTATTCATCAGTGGGATTAACTTTATAAAATATAATACATCTTTTAATAACAAAGACGTACTGAGTTGACTACTACTGTTGACCAGGAGGATGAGATCATATATTCTCAGCTGGATGATGCACGACATGACCGAGCTCTACTTAGAGCCCGAGTCAACATGTTGTATAGGGATAGGCCATTCCATAAACGCATTATCCTTCTGATGGAGGTGGATGCCAGAGTATCTCGTGCCACTTGGGCACAGTCGATGGATGCTTGCGATCAGGTACGTTCCGAGGGCAACTTTGGACTACGGTCATGGCTCAGCAGTCCGAGATCACTGAGTTGCAGGTAGCAGACCGTAGGAGACAGACGGTGATTTCAGATCTGCTGAAAGCAGACCATCGAAGACAGAGACAGTTAGTGGAGGCACTAAAGATAGTGAAGAGCCTCAAGACTCAGATGGTCGAGCTTCAGACACAGCAGGGACCTGCTTAGGATCGTGGATACTGTACAGTCTGTTAAGTATTATGGGTTGTTCCCAGCTAGCAGGCTGTATAGATCTTTTGTTTTGACTAGCTACTCTGT